>JAFNEN010002622.1:0-30714 GCA_019343175.1 Oedothorax gibbosus
GGGTGGTTTATGACGTAGCTGTTTATGACATCCCCAAGGTTCCTTAAACTTTTTTCAGACGCGATTTAGGGTCTGGATATAGTGCCATCCGTTTCAGACACTTTTTTGTCTGAAATTAAGACGTTTTGATTTGCTGTTTAGTGATTATTTCGGCCGTTAGTCATCCTGTAGAATAGGATCTTTTTTACTTTGTGAATAAATAACATTCTGAGTTAATTGCATGACACCAAATTTGCATAAGGGGCCGTGTTCATATTAAAAATTATACCAACACCCAATTTTAATAACTTGGGTGTTTTCCGAGGGTACTTAACATTTCTAAATCTAAGTTTTTGTTACATTTCGATGAATATTTGACGAGCACTTCACGTAATTTCACAACATTGTTGCGAAAAGACGCATAAAAAAACATCTTGAAACTTTAAAACATTAGACTTTAAAACATCAGCGAAACTTTTTGAGATTTTTCTGACTGTTATGCCATTGACATTTTATTAGCAAAAAAAAAAAAACGATAATTTAAATTACGGGAAAATACCAAACTGAAAACTTATTTAGATTCACGGAAACGTACAAAACGGAAACCTTAAGAGGGATTGTCAGTCCCATAGAGCTAATGCATTAGTTTTGTAATCATAACTTCCGCAGAAGTATTGCTTTGCCATGTTAGCCCTTTTTCCCCAGGTATGGGAATCAACATAGCATTAAAATGAAACAAATTTGAAACGAAAATGTTATCTAGCTATTTAATTATATATTTTTGAAGTTTTAAAATGCCAAAAATTACAGCAGATGGCGACACTATTTTAAAACTTTATTAATTAATAATTAAATAACCAGATGTTATTTTCTTTTCAATTTTGTTTTAAATTGATGTTATGATGATTCCCATACCTGGTGAGAATGGGATAACATGGCAAACCAATTATTTTGCCAAAGTTGTGATTTCAAAACTAATGCATTAGCTCTATGGGACTGACAGTCCCTCTTACAAACGAACAAATATTAAATGGAACTTCAGTAGAAACACGGGAAAATGCAAAATGGAAGGAACTTATGTAATTACACGGGAAAATACTTAACGTCCCGGCAACTCTGCTGCCGGTACTTTTTCCGTTAATATCAGTAATTTTTTTTTACAGTGTGCGGCTTCAATATATTAAGAGGGACTGTCAGTCCCATAGAGCTAATGCATTAGTTTTGAAATCACAACTTTGGCAAATAATTGCTTTGCCATGTTAGCCCATTCTCACCAGGTAGGGGAATCATCATAACATCCATTTAAAACAAAATTGAAAAGAAAATAACATCTGGTTATTTAATTATTAATTAATAAAGTTTTAAAATAATGTCGCCATCTGCTGTAATTTTTGGCATTTTAAAACTTCAAAAATATATAATTAAATAGCTATATAACATTTTCGTTTCAAAAATTTGTTTCATTTTAATGTTATGTTGATTCCCATACCTGGGGGAAAAAGGGCTAACATGGCAAAGCAATACTTCTGCGGAAGTTATGATTACAAAACTAATGCATTAGCTCTATGGGACTGACAATCCCTCTTAAAGACTAAATGGTAAAACATATTCCTTCAATTAAATGTAATTGTTAGTCAGCGCATATTTACAAGTAGAAAGGAGGAATGAAGAAAATAAATTCGGGACATAGAGGGCATTTTATGTCCCAACTATTTTTACCCTTTAATATTCTAATAGGGTACTTGACTGTATCGCTAATATACCTTCCAATATTAAATTAATTATAGTTTGAACCCAAAAATAACAAACGTATATATTTTTTTGCAAAATAAATCTTTAAATAATTCATAAAAATTATTTAAAATCGCTTATTTTTCATCAGCACGTCACGTGATCACAAACACGTCGATTTGGCTGACGTCACTAGTATATATAAACAAACCGGTGTGATGTTTTTTAGTTTGCAATTAAATTGGATTTAATCTAATTTGCTATTAAAAAAAATTATATAGATAATGGAAGGAGGTTGGAAGGAAGCGGATAGTTCAAATTTGCTTGAAGTAGATTCCAAAATGGTGTTTCAAAGTTTGTTTATAGTTACTAGTGACGTCATAGATACCACGTGCAGCCACAAAGAGTTTTCGGGCGTAATTTTTCGTCCCAATTTTAAAATTCATTTTTCTCCTTTTTTACGGGGAATTTGAAAAAAAGAAAAAATACGGGTCTAATATTTTTGGCATCAGAATATTTTGGGCCAATAAAATTTTTTAGTACCCTATTGCAATAGCTGACATTAAAATATTCATTAAAATATTCAAAGACAAGAAATTAAAACTCAATTCGGTGCATAAAAAGTTAACAAAACAATACTTAACCTTGACTCTAAACTAAATAAGTTTTAATGTGTATTTTTTTATGCAATGTGCAGCTAAACACGCAGTCCATGAATTTTTATCGAACATAAACCCGCAAGTTATGAAACCAACTACAAAACTAAAACTATGTTAGGAAATTTATGGATACTATAAAATAATGAACCCGAAAAGTTTAGTGCTTTTTGAATGCACATTTTATTTACGAGGTAGTAGTATTCGAATTACAACGCTGAAGTGAATTATGGTTATAAAACGTTCCCGCCACCCTTATTTGCTACACTTTTAGGGATGGAAAACTGAAACCGGTTTTTTGCCCTCGGTTTTGACTGAAAAACCGGTTTTTTCATGAGGCCGGTCTAAACCGGAAACCGGTTTGCTGCGGGGAAAACCGTCTAAAAACCGGAAATCGTTTTTTTTTCTCAAACCATCATCAGCGTTTTTTTTAATTATGTAATTTTTTTTTTAAAATGTTAGTTTTGCATCATGTTCACGGCATAGATAGCAAATGGGAGGAATTAAATTTTTTTAAAAAAAGGAAAAGGAAATAGAGATGGAATAAGGCAAAGCTTAATAATAAATACTCAAAAGGATTCTAAAAACCGGAATAAATACAGGAATATTATAATTTTAATAAATAAGAAAGTAAGAATTGGGAAGAAAACCTAGAACTTAGTTTAAACAAAACACTTGAAACATTTAAAATTGACTGTGTAAATTGTTGTATTTTTAATTCGAAAGTAAAGTTTAAAAATTAATTGATTTTTTCAATTAATTAATAAGAAACTGAAAAACCTTTAAAAAAATGGAAAACCGCTTTTTTGCCATTGAAAAACCGGTTTTTAAGGTTCGGTAAAACCGGGTCGGTTTTATCGGCGTTGTAAAAAAAACGGTATTTGAAAACCGGTTTTTTTTTAAAAAAAACTGCCATCCCTAACGTGTTCTAATTTGGTTGGCGGCGAGTTCTGTATATTCCCCCCGCATTTTCAGTCTCACTGTATCACACGCTACAAATAATCGGTTTTATCAACGACAATCGTTCAAGTGAAGGCAAAATAAAGCGAATTTGAGAGTTCACGTCACAAGTTCCGGAAAATAATGACATCGGCTATATTAAATTTTTACTACTACGGAACTATGATCACTCAAGATGTGAATTACGCTTATGCAAACTTGGTAACTGTTTATATTATAAATGTGTTTAAAATGAATCGAATAAAAACTGTTTGCTGTAATAAAGTAGCTTTTGAAAATGAAATAAATATTTACACTTTCTCCTGGTTAATTTTTTTATCGATCCTTACTGACTTTTCCTTCATTACAAATTAAGGGGGTACGGTACCCAAAAATTGGTCAAAATATCGATTTTTCAAAATATTTGATATCTTCTGTAGAAAAAAAGTCATTAAATATTTTTTGGAGTCATTGCTATAAGTTTGAATACGCATTTCGTTTGCTTTCTACCTGTTTTCTCTGTTTTGCGTTTTTTTTAATCCTTGTGTTTAATAAATCCCTAAGGATTTTTTGCTAATTAAGTTAGAATTTTAAAATTTTTAACCTGTGTTCTTATCTTACCTGTGTTAAATTTCACAATAGCATAAAATCTAGAGTTTTCCCTTTCAATGGATTTTTCATGTTTCTGTTGAAATACGTGCAAAGAGTGCGTTATATCTGACGTCGCTAACGGAATAGTGGGAAAATCATTGACATCGGTAAAATGACCCGATAAAATAGTTATTTTTGCCATGTCTGACGACCTGTGAAACGTGGTTGCTACACTCTTAAAACAAACGAGCGGTTTTAACTCAGTCTGAGTTAATTTCCACTCCTTTCCGGTGCCGAAAATGCACTTCTCCTATAGGAGTGAATTTCACTCTTTTGTTTTAAGAGTGTAGGTAAGATTGTTTCAATACATTCTTTAAAAAAAATTACATTTGTTTTCTGTAAAAAAATCGCAGTGAAACTTCAGATACATATATCCATAATCCTGCCTAGCACCTAATGTATAATCGATACAAGTTCCATGTACTGTATCAAAAGCTCACGAAGGTGTCACTTGCTGTCTATATCAATCATAACTATTTTAAGTCTTCTATAAGACTAAGGTTTGAAATACTTTCATATGTTTGTATTAGTAATGCCCTTAACTTAGGTTGATGATAGTTTAACCAGAGGTGCCGATCCCCCCCAGAGCTAACGACGCACCCCCCCTAGAAAATTATTACCCCCCCCCCCCCTAAAAAAAAACCGGTGAGGATTTTTTATTTATATGGGCAAATGGGAGTACCTAACCAAAGTAGCCTCTAACTACATCTTTACGGTGTATATAGAAAACCTTATAGTAAAATGATATTTCAAGTACCATCGAATGGGGTAACTTAACTTTATCCCAAGAATTGAAACCCCAGTACTGACTTTCTTCTTAAATATTTTTCTACTGATAGGTCAAAGCAGAGTTGCCCCTAATCGAAAAAGGGAAGCACCTTTTGGAATATCTTTTATTTAATACGGAATTACAAGCTATTTTTAATTTTCCTTTAAAAAGGTTTTCTTTACAGCCAAAGCTATCGGAATCTAAATAATTGGTAAAAAATTCCGCTCAAAATTTATGTAATTATATTATTTTTTAAAACAATAAAAATAGCCGGACTCGTGATCCATTCAAAAACAGCTTCCAATTCATTCCCTCAATTCTTAATGCATAAAAAAAAGTTTATCTTGGTATAGCTTTTATTTAATGCAACACATTTGACATTATCAAACACATCAGAATTATTTTATAAGGTTTACAGAGATTGCTTCACTTAAAAAAACCTAAAATTTAAAAAATTAAAGTTAAATATAACAAAATTCTTACCGTGAAACTCGGAATTGCACTATTTAATTATCTTCAATTACCCAGACCCGTCACATTTGAGACAAGACGACAAGTATTTTCCTACTGATTCTCAAGCAATCATTTAGTTATTTTGGCTTCGAGTCGAATTTGGCGGGAGAAAGTCAAAAATATTATCCGAAGGTCATTAATGCGTAAAAATGTTATACAAAGTTAAGTTCGAAAGATTTATGAGCCAGCTGCAAAATATGGCGGGAATATCTCATTGATTTCATTGGCAAACTATAATGCGAACGTCATCAATTCACCGAAATGTTTTATAAACTGCGTGCGATTTATGAGTGTTTACACTTTGTTACAGTGATCGGATTGTTTATTGGAAATAATTGTCAGAAATCGTATAGTCTGGTAGACGCCAACGAACATAATTTATAACTCCTTTTTTCCCTGGTGTTGCTTTGAATTATGGTTGCCCATCCCTATTCTTTGAAGGCAAAAATATAAAAAAAAATTGGAGCCACTTTTGATTATCTTGCCACTTTGTGTTTTATTTTAAACCAAATAAAAATTCGCCAGAGTACAAGTTCTGAGCCCCCCCCCCCCCACCCCCCCCACCCGGTGTTGCGTCGGCTGGTGGGGGGGGGGGGGGAGGGGGGCAGATAGTGAGTAAGAATCAGAGTTAGCTGAGTTTTTTTTTATCAAGATTGGCTGTTTATTAATAATTTTTATAAAAAATTCAACCCCCCCCTAAAATTTCAACGACGCAGTCTGCGTCGTTGACCCCCCCTTGTAGGCACCCCTGGTTTAACGTGGTCTGGTAGCAATTTTTAGATATATTTTATGCTTCTACCAGATCCCTGGACAAAATTATTAGACGCCCTGCAAGATTTCATATAAAATATTAATTACCGGGGTTATATTGTACCGTTTTATTATTTTAAATTGATTTGTTCTTTATTTTTATATTATCCTATCTATTACCGATTTATTTGACATAAATAAAACAGCATTCATTTAGAAAAGCGTAAGTTTATTAAGTTTTTAAAAAAAGTGAAATTAATGTTAGTAAAAGTCAATATTTAGTTGAACCACCTTTAGCCGCTATCAAAGCTTTACATCTACGCGGCATGCAATCAATGCAAGACTGTACTGTCTCCTGCATTTGAGGATGATGATTCCACACATAAATAATCTTATAATAAATAATTAATATAAATTAATCTTAATCATAATGAATCATAATTATCTTTAAAAAAACAAATATGTAGTCTACACTCTTAAAACAAAAGAGTGAAATTCACTCCCATAGGAGAAGTGCATTTTCGGCACCGGAAAGTAGTGGAAATTAACTCAGACTGAGTTAAAACCGCTCGTTTTAAGAGTGTAGGACGCAGATTGTTTTCTTTTATTTCTTTTACCCACTCCGAAAAAGAGTGAAATTCACTCCTATAGGAGAAGTGCATTTTCGGCACGGAAAGGAGTGGAAATTAACTCAGACTGAGTTAAAACCGCTCGTTTGTTTTAAGAGTGTACAACAATTCTTTTAAATAAAATCCATAATATTGTAGTTTAAATATACCATTATTGCAAAAAAACCTCTTAAGAAACATAAATTTACTAAAAATATATAGTGCGTCTAATAATTTGTCCAGGGACTGTAAAATCGTGGATCGTCGTCCAGGGACTGCTTTGTGGAGGACAATTACTTTTGTGTTAACGTGACTTTCTATGTATTGTGAGATGCGTGGAAAAGTGTTAACATTTAGAAGCCAGTACGACTGTAGTAATTGACTACTATTCTTTCTAAAATGTTTGAAAAGTTGCGGTCATTTAATAACGAAAGTTAGTAAATTTAGAGTTAGTAATAAAAATTAAATTAAACAAAACCATTAAGGGGATTGTCAGTCCCATAGAGCTAATGCATTAGTTTTGTAATCATAACTTCCGCAGAAGTATTGCTTTGCCATGTTAGCCCTTTTTCCCCAGGTATGGGAATCAACATAACATTAAAATGAAACAAATTTGAAACGAAAATGTTATATAGCTATTTAATTATATATTTTTGAAGTTTTAAAATGCCAAAAATTACAGCAGATGGCGACACTATTTTAAAACTTTATCAATTAATAATTAAATAACCAGATGTTATTTTCTTTTCAATTTTGTTTTACATGGATGTTATGATGATTCACATACCTGGTGAGAATGGGATAACATGGCAAACCAATTATTTTGCCAAAGTTGTGATTTCAAAACTAATGCATTAGCTCTATGGGACTGACAGTCCCTCTTAAAAATGAATTTTATTCTAAAATTTTAAGGTAAAAAAGTTTATTGATTTCTCCAATATATAGTACCCAAGATAATTTTTTACCGTACAAAAAAGAAATTGCAGTACAATTTAAAAACTATTCCTAATGCTTTTTTTTTATAATTCTAATTATTGCCGTTATGTACCGCGCTGCTACCGAGCCTACATTCTTAGAGGTTTTTTTTTCTTTTACGGAACTTTACGGATATTTATGCAAATAAAATTCACCATTCATTCAGGAACATTGTTATCAAACAAAAACACACATATGCAGACATATTTCGAAAAGAATTATTTTTAAACATATTTTCATCACATTCACTGTCTAACTATAAAAGTAGATTTTGAGTTGCGAAAACTTCTTTAGTTGTTTAAGAATATTTTTATTATTTGATTTTGTGGAATTTTGATCAATATCGAGATTTTATTTATTATTTGTATTTAATAAAGTTTGTCCAATTTTAACACTAACTATAGTTATTTTATAAGAGTATATTTTATATATAGCACCTAAGATAAATTTTTATAGTAGAAATACTTAGAAATTGCAGAACAATTTTAAAGTTATTCCTGGTGTCATTTTACAATTCTAATTATTGCCGTTATGTTCCGCGCTGTTACCAAACCTGCATTCTTAGAACTTATTTTACTTTGATGTCTACTGAATTTTTTCAAATAAAATTCACCATTCTTCAATTTTCAGAAACATTTTTATCGAACAAAATAATGCACATAAACATATTTCAAAATAATTACTAATAATAATAGCAAACATATTTCGAAAAGAATTACTTTTTAAATATATATTTATTTTCATCCCATTCACTGTCTAATTATAAAAGTGGAGTTTAAATTGAGAGAATCCTTCAATTATTCAATAATATTTTTTATTTTAATTTTGTGGAATTTTGATCAATATCGAGATTGTATTTACTTACTTTACTCTACTTAATAAAGTTCATAAGTTAATGACGTCTAAATAACATACAAAAAAATTGCGTATTGTTAAGGTGGCAAACTGTAATTATAATTACAGTAATTATAATTAGTTTGCAATACAGTTTGTAATACTGGTAATTATAATTAAAGTAATTATAATTACAGTAAATTATGATTACTGTAATTATGATTACGTAATTATAATTACAGTAATTATAATTACAGTAATTATAATTACAGTATAGTTTGATTATAATTACATAGTTTGCAATACAGTTTGTAATACTGTAATTATAATTACAGTTTGCCATAGTGCCACTCTACAACTTGCCTAACAACATCATTTAATTTTTAAAAAAAACATCTTTAGGTACTAAGGCCTATTAATATTATTGAAATTTGTATTTATTGTTTTACTAGAGTCATTAAATAAAATTTCAAGGATCCTATTGTATAAAAATTCGTGACTTTCACACAATAATGCCAATGATTATACACTGCTTAAAACAATTAGTACAATTGAGTACTATTGTTTACCCTTTCAGTTCCAACTTCTTTTTTATTATGCATCCAGAATGAAATGGTAAAAAAACTTTTTAACTAAACTTTAAGGGGGGAAATAATGGAATCATAACTTTTGAATAAATTATAACTATAATTTGTTTCAATACTTAACTTGTAAAATAAGGTAAAATCAATTTTTAAACATCTAGAATGCAAGCGTGAAGAATTTAAGGTCCATTTATTGCATAAAATGTTTTGGGAGAGAATTTTTATTTTAACATGTTTTTCATATTTTCATTTAATTAAAACAACATTATTTAATTCTTCAAAAGATATGATTCTTCCCTCTAACGATAAATAAGTGCGAGCTCAACTTAGTAAGAAAAAAATCGGAAGCTGATGATACCAAATGGAATTATTGGGGTGAAAGAGTCTAAATCGTGCGTTCCCCTAATTGTTTGTGAGCAGTGTAGTTCCGGTGAAACTTTTCCTATTTTTCTCCGATTCCCACAATTTTCCGTTTCGTTAGAATATTTTGTTAATTTAAATCCTATACGAATTCTAATTAAATCTTAATTAATAATGACAATTTGTTTTATGTAAAGGATGACAGTATTAAGTTCCAACCAAGTTTTGTGATAAATTCTGATTTTGTAACTAATTTTAAATTGGCTGGGGAGCCCAGTCGGTTAGGCATTCGCCTAGCATGCGGACGGTCCCAGGTTCGGGTCCGGGCATACCTAAAATAACTGCCGACCTATAAACGGCTCGTGCAGCCAAAAATGTCCGATGAATAATACCCCATGTGGAGGGAGTGCACGTTAAATATACTTCAAAGTCCTAACGCTGCTTACGATGTCGCCCTTAACGGTTGCGTTGGGTGCCTACTCGGGTGCCGGCTCGTCACTTGACTATGGTTCTAAAATACGATGCCCGTTGCCAATGGCCCCAGTGTAGCTCTAGTGCGACGATAATTCAAACTAAACTAAACTAATTTTAATTATGTTTTTTAATTGCATATATAATTAACACGACTCTAATAAAAATTAATATCGGACATAATTGTAACAAAAATACTAAGTGACCATCTGAAAAGGATCAGCTTTTTTCAAGAAAAGCAAAAGAATGCAAAAAAATACAAAAGGAAAAAGCAGCTGGAGAATTTGAGAAACAAAGGTTACTTTCGAAAATATATTTTTTTGTTTTATGTGGCTTTTTGGCCTTCCCGAATTCGTGTTGTAGAAAAACTTTAAGAGAGATTTATCAGGGTTGCCAGACTTTTTGGTAAAAAAAATTAAGGACTTTTCAGGATATATTTCTCCATTTTCAAGGACTGTATATTCGAAACATGCAACACCTAAATTTCACGATAGTTTTTTAAAAACTCATTTAGAAAAACGACTAAGATCTCTCCAACTTTCAAATGAACTTAAATATGTTATAAAATAACCATTTAGTTATTAAAAAATCAACCTAAAATCACTTGCTCTGCTTCTTGGATTATACAAACAATAAATCAAAAAAATAAATTAGAAACTGATTCACATTGAAAGTGTTTAAAATAAAGCGAAAATTAACATTTGCTACACTTCAAGATAAATTCGTCAGCCCAAAAATTAAGGACTTTTCAAGGTGGATAATGTTTTTTCAAGCACTTTCAAGACCGTTAAAATCATTGTGTTTTTCAAGCTCTTTCAAAGGGTTTTCAAAGACCGTGGCAACCCTGAGAAACTTCATTTTATTGTTAACAAGAGAGCTAGTTGAGAGATGCAAAGCAAAAATCAAGATATCACGTTGTACGAAGCGTACAATGATACAATGTATAAGGGAAGTTTTTATACACTCCTCGCAAGGAATAGGGTACTTGACTAAAAAAATTATTGGCTTAAATATTCTTATGCCAAAAATATTAGACCCGTATAATTTTTCTTTTTTTCAAATACCCCATAAAAGGGGAAAAAATCAAGTTTAAAATTAGGACGAAAAATCACTCCCAAAAACACTTTGTGGCTGTCACGTGGTATCTATGATGTCACTAGTAACTATAAACAATCAACTTTGAAACACCATTTTGGAATCTACTTTTTAAGAAAAATTGAACTGCCCGATTCTGTAAAACCCCAACCCATTATCTATATAATTCTTATTTTAATTATTATTAAGTTTAATTATTTTAATTATTATTATTAAGTTAGATTAATCCAGTTTAATTACAACTTAAAAAAAAACATCACACCGGTTTGTTTATACTTACTACTGACGTCAGCCAAATCGACGTGTTTGTGATCACGTGCCGTACCGATGAAAAAAAAGCCATTTTAAAATGATTTTTATAAATTAAAGATTTATTTTGCAAAAAAATATATACGTTTGTTATATTTGGGTTCAAACTATAATTTAATTCATATTGGAAGGTATTTTAGCGATATAGTCAAGTACCCTATTATGATCTTAAACTGTAACCTAAAGGAATGCACTCTCTAAGCAAAACAATTTTTAGACTGCATTTCAAGTTTTTGTATTGCAATAACAGGGGCTGGGGAGCCCAGTCGGTTAGGCACTCGCCTAGCATGCGAAAGGTCCCAGGTTCGGGTCCGGGCATCGCCAAAATAACTGCCGACCTATAAACGGCCCGTGCAGCCCAAATGCCGAACGAATAATACCCCGTGTTTAGTAATAATACCCCGTGTTAGTGCACGTTAAAAATCCTTCAAAGTCCTAACGCTGCGTACGATGTCGCCCTTAACGGTTGCGTTTGGGTGCCAATTCAGGTGTCGGCTCGTCACTTGACTGAGGTTCTAAAATACGACGCCCGTCGCCAAGCCCTCGTGTAGCTCTAGTGCGACGATAATTCCAAACCTAAACTAACCTATTGCAATAACAAATATTAGTGTGAAACACCACCAATTGTAACTGTATTTTAGGCGAATAGATATTTTGGCGCTTAGAAATCGGTTAAGACTTGTATAAGAAGCATTTCGTTCTTCTGCCGTAGCTTTAAAACTAAGTTCTGAAGCAGTTTCCCCGGTGCGCATGCGCTATTTTTTAAAAAAAAAGAACTTTGACGTTCGTCCGACAAGTATTAGGAACTCGTATACCATTTTTGAAGTGCGTACACTCTTAAAACAAAAAGAGTGAAATTAAACTCCTATAGGAGAAGTGCATTTTCGGCACCGGAAAGGAGTGGAAATTAACTCAGACTGAGTTAAAACCGCTCGTTTTAAGAGTGTAGGACGCAGATTGTTTTCTTTTATTTCTTTTAACCCCTCCGAAAAAGAGTGAAATTCACTCCTATAGGAGAAGTGCATTTTCGGCACGGAAAGGAGTGGAAATTAACTCAGACTGAGTTAAAACCGCTCGTTTTAAGAGTGTAGCTTCTTTCGTTTTTCATCAATATCGTTTAAAAACATATAAAAACAGCTACCTTTGCGCATGCGCTATTTTCTTGAAATCATATTGTGACGTCGACAGGAGCCCGGTTACTACCAAATTTGAAGTCCGTAGCTATTTTAGTTAGGCCCAGTGGCGGTAGTGCTTCGCATTGCCACGCTACAGATCCGGGGATCGAATCCGGATTGGCGGGTTTGACCCATCCTTTCATCCCTTGAGTGGGTCGATAAAATGGGTACCAAGCAAGCTTGGGAAACTAAACCCTGGGGTTTCTGCGTGAGGCTGACCACCTTACCGGGACATATGTCTAGCAGCACCCCAGAGCCCTAGGTCATGAAAGCTGAAATGGGCACGGCAGGCCTTGGCCCAGTATGGGCTTGTAGCGCCGAGGAGTTTAGCTATTTTTAGTTTAACTGTAGAGGGAACAGAATGACAGGCAAACCGATGTTCAAAAATCTCGCCAAACGGGATCTTGGAAACAAACCGATTTTTTTTGGCGTCAAAACACAGTAAACGGACCACAGTATAAACAGCTAAAGGTTACCGTTGGAAGTATTCCCTGGTAAATTTTTGGCGACAGAGGATTGTCAGTCCCATAGAGCTAATGCATTAGTTTTTCTAATCACAACTTCCGCAGAAGTATTGCTTTACCATGTTAGCCCTTTTTCCCCAGGTATGAGAATCAACATAACATCAAAATGAAATAAATTTTTGAAACGAAAATGTTATCTAGTTATTTAATTATATATTTTTGGAAGTTTTAAAATGCCAAAAATTACAGCAGATGGCGACATTATTTTAAAATTATCAATTATAATTAAATAACCGGATGTTATTTTCTATTCAATTTGTTTTAAATGGATGTTACGATGATTCCCATACCTGGTAAAAATGGGATAAAATGGCAAAGCAATTCTTTTGCAAAAATTGTGATTTCAAAACGAATGCATTATCTCTATATGGGACTCTTGAGAGATTGAAAAGTAAATTTTCTTTAATAAATTGTTAGGTTTTATAAATAAACCTCACAGGGTCAACATTTAAACTGTTCTTTGAGAAAGAACGGATTCACCACTTGATGAAAACTCATTGGGCATTAAAGATTAGAATGTTTAAAATAAAACGGACACAAAGGATACAAATAAATTACAATTTCATGTCTGAGAGAAAAACGAACTTATATCCATAACATAAGTTATACTTGTATTGTCTGGGGCATATTTGTTACGTCAAAAATGCCTTATTATTTATTGAATTTCCCTTGACGGTGCCCAACTGGGATTTGAGTTTCTTTCAACTGGAAGATAACAATGTCTTTTGTATGAAAATCTTTTGTAATGTTATTTTGTACTTGGAATGTGAATTGTTATATTATTTATTTGTTCCCTGAGTATTATATAAATATATGTGGGGGGGGAATATAAAATTTAAATATCCCTTTTTAATCCTTTTATATCTATACTACATAAAGGCAATTTCCGTTTGTTTTTTATAAGACAACGAGAAACTAAGAACAACGCAACAGATCGTTACGGAATTTGGGACAAAAAAATTTATCTCATCTCCGGAACAAACATAGGCTAAAATTTTTTTTGAAACAGAACACTTCCTTCATCATTTTCGAACAGGGGTTTTTTTGCGAATTTTTCTGAAAAACTACACCACTTTGGCTCAAAACCGATCTTTTTTTACTTTCCTGATGCCCTCGGCTGAAAAAATTAAATTTAAAAATTTAACGAAAACATTTAAATTGAAAATGTTTATTTTATTCTGTTGCCATTACCTTTGAAAATAATTTCATTATTTGAAAAATAATTTACATGTTTCAAGTGACGTAATTCGCCAGTCTCCATTCCCGGATTTTATTGTGGGTTTATTTGATGTGATTTTTTTCATTGATTTCTGTTGACTGAATGTATGCATTTTTAAGCAATAAATGATAGTTTAATATATGTCGGGAAATATGAGGTTAATTTAAAAAAGGCCCATTGCACTAGAGCTACATATTAGTGTTTTGTATTTATTTTTTTGGGGGGGGGAAATACGTTGCCCAAAATCGGGCCCAAAATTTTTAACTAAAACTCGCCAAATGGGCAATTTCTTTTATAAATAATTTTATAAAACGTCGGTTGTTCGAAGGTCATTTTGTTAGAGGCCCTTTTAATTGGTGTGTTTGTAGCTATATATATTTTTTTTGCCAAATTATTTCCCCCAAAAAGCCCAAAGGAGGGTAAATGGTTTTATGATTTATGAGGATTGTGATGGACATTTATGAGTGCATTTTAAGCGATTTTTCATTTTGGAATTTTAAGGCAATGAAAAGGGATTTTATACTTTATAAAAGGAAAATTGATGTTTCCTATTTTGATAAATTTTTCTTTTGACATTCGTTTATTTCATATGCCATTAGTTTGTTTTATGCAACTCTTGAAACATCTTTTCAATTGATTCATATCGTGTTGCATTCACTGAATACATTATAAACCGTATTTAGGTATAAGTAATAAATAAAATTCACTATATTGCAAGATCATAAGAGAAATTAAATGAACATCAATGAATAACTTCAAAACAAGAAAACCAAACAAAACTACACTGAAGAGCCAAAATAACTGGTATAGGCATACATCTGCAAATAAAGGTGTATAAACCAATCGAAGTTCGTCGCAGCAGCGACTATGTGCTGCTATCATGACAGATTATGAAAATTGAAAGGGTTTTGAAAGTATCGGGGGTTGAGAAATGGAATTCCATATCCATGCATCTCCGAGATGGAGATGAATTTTAGATTTTCACTTGCGACAATTTCTCGAGTGCACCATGAATATCGATAATCCCTCTACGCACTAGAGCTACACGACGGCTATTGGCGACGGGCGTCATAATTTAGAACCAGACTTAATTATTTAAGCTTGTCCTGAATGTTTTTATATTTTGTTTCGGTTAGAAAATGTGTTTATTTGTATTTAAAAAAACTTTTTCAAGCATAATATTTATTTCAAACGTAACAAAATATCCCAAAAGGAACTGTTGTATACATTGCGTGTGTAAAGTTATACTCCGCGTATCTTTCTTATGGAAACGCATTAGGGTATCTCCATGGGAGGCCATTAATTCCATGGGAAATGGGAAGTCATTCCTAGATGGAACGAGGAGCAGATGTAAGGCTTTTATTAATTTTCTGGATGGGTATTCCTCTTATTAGATACGAGTTGCTTAGATATCGAGTGACATAGAAAATGAGGGAATGTAGCCTGGAGAGCTACTGATAATAAATATAGCAATACATATATATTTTAAATTTGATATTTTGGGTGAGAAAAATAAAATTCTATACTTTACATAACTTTATTAATTTGATGTAAAAGAGAAAACTATTTGTGATTTACTACTCTGCCGCTGCAAAAAAAACCGTATCAGCAATTTTGGCTTTGTTGAGTTATTAGCATTAACACACACAAGATTAGATGATCTGGCTTATTTTAAAAGTCAGAAAGAGTCGCTTCAACTTTTTATTTTACCTTGGGTTTTAATGAAACGAGTTTTCTTCATTTTCTCAAAACTCAGCTTTTGCGCATACGGAATTTTTCTTACAGTGGCAGTATTGTCTTTTAAAATTATCGTATTTTTAGTTTAGTCTGAATTATCGTCGCACTAGAGCTACACGAGGGCTATTTGCGACGGGCGTCGTATTTTAGAACCACAGTCAAGTGACGAGCCGACACCTGAATAGGCACCCAACGCAACCGTTACGGGCGACATCGTACGCAGCGTTAGGACTTTGAAGGATATTTAACGTGCACTCCCTCAACACGGGATATTATTCGTCGGACATTTTTGGCTGCACGGGCCGTTTATAGGTCGGCAGTTATTTTTGGCAATGCCCGGATCCGAACCTGGGACCTTTCGCATGCTAGGCGAATACCTAACGGACTGGGCTCCCCAGCCCCTTATCGTATTTTTAAAAACTTTTTGTAATCCTCTGCCAGTACTTTTAGCTATTTTCGAATCTTCTATATTCCAGAAAAATATTCCTGACATTATGTTCCTTTAAACCCCGAATTAATCCGTCTTATAAATCAAATATAACACCCTTTCCATCATTACAACAAAAACGATAAAAATTTCCTTATTGTATTTTAAGAAAAGGAAATCACACGCAGCATTTTTTTTTTTTTTTTTTTTGACATTTGAGCCTACATAACTTCACAAAAACCGATAATAGATGACTTTTCAATAAACTTTTAAAGGGATAATTTATTCAGAATATGATTAATAGAGCTTTAACCAACTGTAAACATTAAGTTTAAATAAAGTCCTTTACAAAAGTTATGTGTGAAGATGATCCTTCATTTTCGTAATATACTCATTTTGATTACACAACGCTTCTTTTGGATTTAAAACCTTCAATTTTTTTCTTCTTCAAACTGTGAATGATTTATGTGTGCGTAATAATTACAAATGGCGCAAGACAATCTAGCGCACGAACAATTCTTGGTCTCGGCTTATTTGTGCTCCAGAGTTCTTTTTTTGCCAATGTTGACTAGGTGAGAGATAGAACTTAAACCAACAGTTATAATATTTATGCCAGTAATTGCATTAAAAACGCTTAAAGTATTTGACCTAGTAAATTGGTGAATAGTTTTTAGTTTTACACTCTTAAAACAAACGAGCGGTTTTAACTCAGTCTGAGTTAATTTCCACTCCTTTCCGTGCCGAAAATGCACTTCTCCTATAGGAGTGAATTTCACTCTTTTTCGGAGTGGGTAAAAGAAATAAAAGAAAATAATCTGCGTCCTACACTCTTAAAACGAGCGGAGTCAGTCTGAGTTAATTTCCACTCCTTTCCGGTGCCGAAAATGCACTTCTCCTATAGGAGTGAATTTCACTCTTTTGTTTTAAGAGTGTAGGTAGTTTAAAGTAGATTTATAATGCAAATTTAGTTTGGTTTTAAAAATTGATGCATTCAGCATTTTCTACAGTAAAAAGTAAAAAAAGTAAAGTTTGCATTGTTACTTTTCTTTGACCTTAATAACTAAACTTTTAGTTCTTACTTCCTACAGAGCATCTAGAGTATTCAGGCATCCTTTATGAATATTTAAAGGAATTTATACTTTAGAATATATGTTTAAATCCTATTTTTACCTCCATTAAAAGTTTTTCAGTCGGCACAAGATTTTCATTTTTTTTGTGTTAATTATAGCACAAAGACGCGGAGCGTAAAAAAATTAGTCCATTTTTCAAAATTTCCATCCCTAAAGTTATCTTATGAATGAATCGATACTTTGAAAATAAGAAAAGAAAAATGAATCTGAAATAGAATAAAAGTCTTATTATGTGGGTGCCCAGTCGGTTAGGCATTCGCCTAGCATGCGAAAGGTCCCAGGTTCGGGTCCGGGCATCGCAAAATAACTTCTGACCTATAAACGGCCGGTGCAGCGAAAAATGTCCGACGAATAATACCCCGTGTAGAGGGAGTGCACGTTAAATACCCTCCAAAGTCCCGACGCTGCGTACGACGTCGCCCTTAACGGTTGCGTGGGGTGCTTACTCAGGTGTCGGCTCGTCACTTGACTGTGGTTCTAAAATACGACGCCCGTCGCCAATAGCCCTCGTGTAGCTGTAGTGCGACGATGATTAAAACTAAACTAAATTAAATTAAATTATTTTTTCTTCTAGCGTGGTTTGGGGAAAATAACATGTGTTTGGAATATGTATTGAGTTATAACCTTGTAAGGCCATTTCCTATCATGTTTACACGAGAGACACTAGCTAGGATCTAAGTAGAGTTATTCCACATAAAATATCAGCTTATTGATCATATTTTACTGAGGTGAAAAGGGGCTGGCTAGCCCAGTCGGTAGGGCGCTTGCTTGCGAGGTCCCAGGTTGCGAAAAAGGTCCCAGGTTTGGATCCGGGTATATTGTCAAACAGAACTGCCGACCTATAAACGGCATGCGCTGCACAGCCAAAATACCGACTAATAGTACCCCGGCAGAGGGATTGCGCATTAAATATGCTTGAAAAGCTCGACGCTGAGTACGATGTGGCCCTTAAAAAAAGTTACGTTGGATGCCTGGTCAGGTGTCGTTTCGTCGTTTCAGTGTGATTCTACACTCTTAAAACAAACGAGCGGTTTTAACTCAGTGTGAGTTGATTTCCACTCCTTTCCGGTGCCGAAAATGCACTTCCCCTGTAGGAGTGGATTTCACTCTTTTTGCAGAGTGGGTAAAAGAAATAAAAGAAAACTATCTACACTCTTAAAACAAACGAGCGGTTTTAACTCAGTCTGAGTTGATTTCCACTCCTTTCCGTGCCGAAAATGCACTTCCCTATAGGAGTGGATTTCACTCTTTTTGCAGAGTGGGTAAAAGAAATAAAAGAAAACATCTGACTACACTCTTAAACAAACGAGCGGTTTTAACTCAGTCTGAGTTAATTTCCACTCCTTTCCGGTGCCGAAAATGCACTTCTCCTATAGGAGTGAATTTCACTCTTTTGTTTTAAGAGTGTAGGTAGTTTAAAGTAGATTTATAATGCAAATTTAGTTTGGTTTTTAAAAATTGATGCATTCAGCATTTTCTACAGTAAAAAGTAAAAAAAGTAAAGTTCGCATTGTTACTTTTCTTTGACCTTAATAACTAAACTTTTAGTTCTTACTTCCTACAGAGCATCTAGAGTATTCAGGCATCCTTTATGAATATTTAAAGGAATTTATACTTTAGAATATATGTTTAAATCCTATTTTTACCTCCATTAAAGTTTTTCAGTCGGCACAAGATTTTCATTTTTTTTTTGTGTAATTATAGCACAATAAGACGCGGAGCGTAAAAAAATTAGTCAATTTTTCAAATTTCCATCCCTAAAGTTATCTTATGAATGAATCAATACTTCGAAAATAAGAAAAAAATGAATCTGAAATAGAATAAAAGTCTTATTATGTGGGTGCCCAGTCGGTTAGGCATTCGCCTAGCATGCGAAAGGTCCCAGGTTCGGGTCCAGGCATCGCAAAATAACTGCCGACCTATAAACGGCCGGTGCAGCGAAAAATGTCCGACGAATAATACCCCGTGTAGAGGGAGTGCACGTTAAATACCCTCCAAAGTCCCGACGCTGCGTACGACGTCGCCCTTAACGGTTGCGTGGGGTGCTTACTCAGGTGTCGGCTCGTCACTTGACTGTGGTTCTAAAATACGACGCCCGTCGCCAATAGCCCTCGTGTAGCTGTAGTGCGACGATGATTAAAACTAAACTAAATTAAATTAAATTATTTTTTCTTCAAGCGTGGTTTGGGGAAAATAACATGTGTTTGGAATATGTATTGAGTTATAACCTTGTAAGGCCATTTCCTATCATGTTTACACGAGAGACACTAGCTAGGATCTAAGTAGAGTTATTCCACATAAAATATCAGCTTATTGATCATATTTTACTGAGGTGAAAAGGAGCTGGCTAGCCCAGTCGGTAGGGCGCTTGCTTGCGAGGTCCCAGGTTGCGAAAAAGGTCCCAGGTTTGGATCCGGGTATATTGTCAAACAGAACTGCCGACCTATAAACGGCATGCGCTGCACAGCCAAAAATACCGACTAATAGTACCCCGGGCAGAGGGATTGCGCATTAAATATGCTTGAAAAGCTCGACGCTGAGTACGATGTGGCCCTTAAAAAAAGTTACGTTGGATGCCTGGTCAGGTGTCGTTCCGTCGTTTCAGTGTGATTCTACACTCTTAAAACAAACGAGCGGTTTTAAATCAGTCTGAGTTGATTTCCACTCCTTTCCGTGCCGAAAATGCACTTCCCCTGTAGGAGTGGATTTCACTCTTTTTGCAGAGTGGGTAAAAGAAATAAAAGAAAACTATCTACACTCTTAAAACAAACGAGCGGTTTTAACTCAGTCTGAGTTGATTTCCACTCCTTTCCGGTGCCGAAAATGCACTTCCCCTATAGGAGTGGATTTCACTCTTTTTGCAGAGTGGGTAAAAGAAATAAAAGAAAACATCTCTCTACACTCTTAAAACGAGCGGTTTTAACTCAGTCTGAGTTAATTTCCACTCCTTTCTGGTGCCGAAAATGCACTTCCCTATAGGAGTGATTTCACTCTTTTGTTTTAGAGTGTACGTCCTACACTCTTAAAACGAGCGGTTTTAACTCAATCTGAGTTGATTTCCACTCCTTTCAGGTGCCGAAAATGCACTCTCCCTATAGGAGTGGATTTCACTCTTGTTTTAAGAGTGTAAATCGGCCCTGCGCCAATATCCCTCGAGTAGCTCTATTGAGACGATAATTCCACCTCAACTTAACACCCTTGAGCAAATAAACTAGTGTCGTCCATTTGGGACATTTCCTAAGCCATCAAAAAAAAAATTCCCACGCATGTTCGTAGAAAATAACATGTGTTTGGTATGTATATGTTGAGGTATAGCCCAGTAAAGCCGTTTCCTTTGTCATGTCAAAAACACTTGTAAGGTTCTTTAGTATAGTTATTCCACCTAAAATATTAGTTTATTGATCACACTTTACAGGTGGGTTTAGTTTAGTTTGAATATCGTCGCACTAGAGCTACACGAGGGCTATTGGCGACGGGCGTCGTATTTTAGAACCACAGTCAAGTGACGAGCCGACAACTGAGTAGGCACCCAATGCAACCGTTAAGGGCGACATCGTACGCAGCGTCGGGACTTTGGAGCGTATTTTAACGTGCACTCCCTCTACACGGGGTATTATTCGTCGGACATTTTTGACTGCGCGGGCCGTCTATAAGTCGGCAGTTATTTTGGCGATGCCCGGATCCGAACCTGGGACCTTTCGCATGCTAGGCGAGCGCCTAACCGACTGGGCTCCCCCGCCCCCCCCCCCCCCCCTTTACTGGTGGGAAAAATGGCCGATACATGGTAAAATACACAAAACCTTATCCCAGTAAAGCATGATTTTTTATTTATACTCCGAAAAACATTCAAAATCTTATCCTCTCTAATGCTTGTATTTTACTTTTACTCCAAAAATATATTTTGGTGGCATAAAATATACTTTGATGGTTATGCATTACGGGAAAAATATTTTAAAAAAATGCTCTGTGAGATTTAACTTATTTGAATTTTTAAAACATTGCCATAGACTTAGCAGTGAGGACATTAGACATAGCATTGGCGAAATTGTATCTCTTTCTTTATTTATATCATAAAACCATTTCTTCTTGAAATAGTTGCTGTAGGGGCTAACTGTAGGGAATAACTGTAGGGGCAGACGGACGGATGGACAGAAAGTCAGACGTACAGGCAGGTAGACAAACGTTATAAAATATACTCATCGGATTTTTATAACTTTCAAACAAAAAAAATAATTTTTAAAATTGCCCAGTTTAGATCGGAAATCGAAAGGGATATGGACGGATGGACAAAATGATGGACGTACAGGCAAACAAAAAAAATATAAAAGAAATCTATGAAATCCTATCTTACAAACAAAAAAGAATTTTGAAAATCGGAAGGTTAGTACGGAAAATAATTGAAACGGGTATGGATCAAATTTACCTAAAAATGTCACTTAGCACGTTCTTCCACTAAACGACTGACCAAAATCTGAAGCACTTCGGAGGAAGAACGTGCCAAGTGCATTGAGGTGTCCAGCGCGTTTTGTAAATTACGTGTTATGGCGTAAATTACGGCTAAGCCAAAAGCCACCAAGCATTTTGAAGAACCAAACTAAAATATCATGCCGAAAAAACTATGATTTTGTGAATGAGAGAAACGTTGCAAACTAAAAACTTTGAAGCTCATTATCTCGTTTTCACCTTTTTGTCACTTAGCACGTTCTTCCACTAAGCTCTTCAAATGTAGATATATTTTTTAAATTAATTTGCATATAGAAAAAAGGTAAACCGATATTTTACATAAAATTGGCTTTCGAAAGTATTAACCCAAACAGTCGAATTATTATTAAAATAAATCTTCCAATCATCCAGTGTAAATAAAGCGATCAAAATTATGTATTTTTTATTCTTATGATGATAATGATGATGAAAACCTACAGTTTCGATAACATTATGCATGTTTTAAATCTTTTTTTGAGCAATACAAATCAATTAATGAAGAACGATTTTTCGTTTATTTTGTTGGTTAAATCGTTTGCGTTTTAAGTTAGGCATACACGGAGCCAGGGCCGTAACTTATAGGGGGGAGGGGGGGGGGAGCCTCCCCCCAATAATTTTCCAGAGGGCGCCGTGAGGCGCCCAAAAGGGTGTCCTCTTTAATGTTTTCAACAAATAATCTTTTAAAACACTTATTTAACAAAAATAAGCAAAAAAGTTGTTATTTTATATTTTATCTAAGTCGCCCAAAATGGATTTCAGAGGGCGCAAAAAATGGCGCCCTCTGAAAATTTCTCTTATTTATTTCGGGCCGCCAATTTTAAAACCAAACGCCTTTCAAAATTCTCCCCAAAATCCTCACCTCTCGAACGGGGGATCGTAGAAGTAAACGTTCAGAAGAGCAAGATTTTTTCAACCATATAAACATCTGGGGAAGTGGAATTTATGACCTGGGGAGTGATGGACTACAGCCTCTTATCTACCCCTTGATCTCCTGGTGCTATGTCCGATGCTTGTAGCAGAAGACAGTCCGCGTGAAAACACAGTGCGTGGGGTATTTGAGAATAAAAAACACTCTTCTCTGCAGTAATTCTTTTTCGCAATTGATGCTGAAAACTTCTATATTTGGAATTTCATTTTTTTTTGTGTCAAATATGTACATGATATTTTGATTCAAAAATAAATGTTGGTTATTTAATATAAATAATCAAATTTTTTTAATTTTGCAAAACAGAATTCCGAAAGTCTTCAAGACGTAAGTGATGATTTGTCATCTTTTATATTATTAATTATTTTATCTCTTTGTTTATAATTATCATTTTGTGATGTTATTTTTAGTGACTAATATAATGTTAGGCTTATATATGTTAATTAACATATATTTAAATAGGCAGCGTTAGATTTCCAAAAGACACGCAAAATTTTGTTTGCTAATAATAAATTATTAACTTTAATTAGAAGCAAGGAAATTAAGAGTTCATTAAGAGTTACTAAAGTTAATAGTTAGAAAATTCTTATAATGAAATTATTTGATTTCTAAAGAATGTATTAATGTATTTTTAATATTTATTTTAATCGTTAATTAATAATAATTTATCCTTTAAGCTAATTAATTAGCCTTTTTAGTTATTAGTTATAATTAATAAACCCTTGCTTTTTTTATTAATCATAACTAATTTACCTTTGGATAAAACAAGTAGACAACATCGAACTTAAACTCAATATTTTAGATGCATTAAAATTCCTCGGCGGCGAAAGTGATCATTAGTAGGCAATTATTCAATTTTTTAAGGTGGTGTTATATTCCAATAATTAGTAAGTTTTAATTTATTTCAAAAACTAAAGTAATGTTTACTTTTTCAAATTTAGTTTCAAATTAAGTGTAAATTAATTTATAAATAAATTTAAGAAAATTAATTAAATTACAAAGTAATAATTACTTAATAAGTAACTTAATTGTTTCATAAATATTAATTAATGTAATTAGGTATTAATAATTAGTACTACTATACTAATTAAAAATATAAATAATTGATGAGGATTCAAAACTAATTAATAATACCCTCTACTAACACAAAACGTCCCCCCCCCCAATAAAAAGTTGAAGTTGCGGCCCTGCACGGAGCAACAGAACCTGACATATGAACCTTCGCCAAACGTTGCCACGCCCCTCTTCCTAATAGACGTTTACCAAAAGCATTTAGACTCGTCAGTGATTGGTTTCATGTGCCCACGTGACAAGTCAAACGAATCACTGACGAGTGTGAAAATGCTTTCGGTACACGTCTATTAGGCTGTGCCCTGACTACGACATTAAATGCCACAAATGCAACAAAACCTGGCGACTTGGCAGAGTCAGCCACATGCTATTGCATAGCTTGGCGGTCGCCAAGTTTTGTTGCATTTGTGGTATTTGTGGCATTTGATGTCGTAGTCAGGACACAGCTTTAGGAAGAGTGCTGCTGCCGTTGTTTGGCGAACGTTCACATGTCCCGTCCCTGGTCCGGTCCCTCCGTGTATGTGCAGCTTAATATTATGTATTGGACGTTTGTTAAAATTTCGAATTGTTTTTTATTATTTAATATTAAGTTTTTAAACATAAAACACAATGTTACTGCTCATCGATTTTTAATTTTTTTGTGTGTTATACAAATAAATGCATATAAGAACATTGTTTTCGTTTTTTTTATCGTTTGGTTTTATCGCTTGCAAAAGTATATTTTCAATAAAAAAAATTCGATTTCTATTTTGTGTTGAGTTTAAATGGCTGATATTCCACTCTTAAACAAGAAATTCTTATGAAGTTACAAGGAATACTTATTGAAAGTGTGAGTTTATTTTTTTTACTATTAATTTTGTTTCATTTAGTTAACTCAGAATTTAAGTTTGGGGAATAATGGGTGCAATTTGTAAATTAGTAGTTTGCTTTCATTATACTCTAAATAAGCGTACTACACTGCTCAAAACAAATATGGGAGCACTTTGCGTACTTTTGTTAACCCTATCAGTTCCAACTATTTAATTTTTATGCTAAGAATCTAAAATTTGTGAAATAGATTCATTATGCATCCAGAATGAAATGGTAAGAAACAGAGGAAAAAATCTGAATTTTTTAAACTAAAATTTAAGGGGGAAATATTGGAATCGTAACTTTTGAATAAATTATAACAATAATTTTTTCAAAACTTTATTTGTAAAAAGAAGATAAGATCAATTTTTAAACATCTAAGAATGCAAACGTGAAGAATTTAGAGTCAATTTATTTCATAAAAGTTTTTGGGAGTGAAATTTATTTTACCATGTTTTTCATATTTTCATTTAATTAAAACAAACGTTATTTAATTCTTCAAAATACATGATTTTTCCATCTAACGATAAATAAGAGCGAGCTCAACTTAGTGAAAAAAAAACGCAAGCTGATGATTCCAAATGGAATCATTGGGGGTGTGAAAGGGTTTAAGCCATGCATTCCTCTAATTGTTGTGAGCAGTGTATTTCCATTTATACAGATGTATACCTAATTCTATTATTTGCTAAAAAGTTCGCCTTTATTAAATTAAATACATTTTTGTTTCACAAACCTCAAAGAGATATTATTTTCTACATTTCCCAAAGTTAGCTAATTTGATTAAAAACCTTTATTTTATCTGGTTACAGACTTTAAAAAAAAAGTATAATGCAAAAGTATAAAGCAAATGCCTGTTAAATAATGGACGAAATCCAAATGATAATTGCATTATAAGGGTTAACTTGTTTAAATGCATTGACTCAATTCTGTATATGTGGTTATATGGTGAGTTGGGAAGAAGTGCGTAAAGTAAATAAATAACAACAATTATTACGCTTTTCAATGCTTATGTTAGATCAATTCTTAAACGTGAATATGGTTTATTTATTATAGACTCTATTGATAAAATCGCTCCTTTAAAAAATACCTGAGAAGTATTTTGTTATAGTGGTGCTCTATCGCTCGCCAATTCTCAGTATTATGGATACATTTGGCGAAATTAGCAATTCCATTCCCAATTTTTAAATGTTAATACATTTAAATCTTAAATGCATATAATTTATTCTGAAGTGTTTTTATGCATATCTTTTATTAATTTTTGCTTAACGATTTTAATGATTATTTACTATTTTAAAATCAACTCTTCGCATTTAACGTGCAACGTTTTAAAAAATGTATGGAAATTGTTGCGACAAAAATATTTTTTTTAAAAGAGATTATCATAATTATTCTCGAACTTTAAACAATTTAGCAAACGTACAGTCTAATTATTAATTCTGAGCTTTTTTTGCAGCCATTCCTGAAATTGTCAATCCTTGTGTTATTTCGTAGTGCTTTTTTCAAAAGAATACATTCAATGTTTTTCTGCCGTATCGAACTATGTGTTGTGCATAATATTATAGTTATTTTTCCCTTTTACAAGCCATTCCCGAAGAAACACTTTTTTGTTGTTTTCAGTCGGCCATTTTGAAATTAATAGTATTTTTGTTCATTTCGATTGTTGCTATTCCAGAGATAGAAATATAAGGAAATTTGGGCGCCGTACAAGAGTATTATATATAGAGATTTGTACAGGAAGCAGACGCGTAATTTTTTACGCACTTTATCCATAACATTAAAATTCTCTTAATTAGAGGCCAGTATCACAATGTTTTTTTTAGTTAGCTAATAATAACATTGATCAGCCTTAATTTTTTTTAACTCAAGTCAATTTATTAGTTCAATCCTTCTCCCTACGAAATAGACGATTGTTTTTTTTTTTAACTTATTTATATTTTACTGCTTATGCTTTTTATTTTCCTTTTGTTTAGTTCGTTGTATGATTTCCGATCGTGATATTTTTTCAAATATTTTTAAATCTACAATCTTTGTTTTAACTTGTTTTAATTTGCACTCAGTATGTATCCTCTATACTTGAGATTTATTCATATTGTTTCGGTAAAATAAATAATTAAATAAATAAATTGTATTACTTCGGATTAAAAAATAAGTTCGTAAAATAAGTATTTTATTTAAATTTAAAAAAAAATCCTTAAGAATGTTCAAGTTTACATCAACTTAAAGCATTTATTTAAAGCATTAAAAAAAAGAAACATGCTACAAAGTTTTCATTTCTCCGCAGTCTTTGTAAACTCTTTCCTCCTAACGCATATGTCTTTCTTGAATGCAAACTCATGTGAGGGTTTTACTTTTCCCAAAACTGAGAACAAAATGCCCTTCTACCTTTGCTTCGTTTTTTATTGCACGAAAGGGGTGAAATATTGCTTACGCGACAGTGTTTTCGAAAGCCATTAAAAGCCTGAAAGCTGGAAATATCATAGCTGGTTTTTTTTTGGCCCATTTGAAGATTCGTTTCATAATGTATTCTAAAAAAGCTTTGGGAGGCTGGGGAGCCCAGTCATTTAGGCATTCGCCTAGCATGCGGAAGGTCCCAGGTTCGGGTCCCGGCATCACCAAAATAACTGCCGACCTATAAACGGCCCGTGCGGCCAAAAATGTCCGACGAATAATACCCCGTGTGGCGGGAGTGCACGTTAAATATCCTTCAAAGTCCCAACGCTGCGTACGATGTCGCCCTTAACGGTTGCGTTGGGTGCCTACTCGGGTGTCGGCTCGTCACTTGACTGTGGTTCTAAGATACGACGCCCGTCGCCAATAACCCTCGTGTAGCTCTAGTGCGACGATAATTCAGACTAAACTAAACTTTGATGCATGTTGGTGCATAAAAGTAAAAGCCTTTTTTTGTTTTTGCATGGACACAAGACGAAACATTCGGTCGGGATACTAAATTTTGTTTAACTTAATCGTCGAATGGTAAAAAATAATATTTATAAAACTCAAATCCACTTTTGAAAACATTATTATTGTAAACAAATCAAATTTTTCTCTACTACTACAAAAAAAAAAAAAAAGATAACACCAGTATTTAAAGCACACAAACCTGAATATATATGTCTACCAACCAACCAACCAGTATTTAACTTCTTTTATTATAATCAAACCAAAGAGTTCTATAGTAGGGTAGAGACTGAACCTACTAACTGCACCATGGACCAACACGGAGACAATATAGGGTGGCATGTGAGGCCCGATGGCCGAGTGGTTTGGATCGCAGGCCACAACGGTAGCAGTCCGCGCGCTGTAACAGGTGCAGGCTCGATTCCCGCCTTTGCCCTGGGTGTACTTCCTTTCTCAGTATCAAAATTATAAATTAACTTGCACTTTTGCCACTCTATTTGGGCTCCGTAGTGAGCCATGGCTGCCGATGGCAACTCAGTACGAGTCGTTCATCTACCCTACTATAGAACTCTTTGAATCAAACTCTTTGTACGTGAAGTGGTTGAAACACCTGTAGGTTTTGTTACTTTGTTTCTCCCGGGAGATTATACAGGGTGGCCCAAAAGTAGCCTAACAGTCAGTCAGGTATACAGTTATTTATACAGAAACAGTTATTTTAATACAGATTAAGTTTAGTTTGGTCGAAGTACTTATCGTAGTACTAGAGCTACAGGAGAGTTATTGGCGACAGGCATCGTAATTAAGATAGAAGCTGTGAACATTGTCCTGATACACAGCTTACGCCTACTCACATCTATGAGTGTCCGGCTATGAGCGAGAAAGATTGGAGTACTGCCGACTATGCTAGATCCGTATGGAGACAACATCAAGCAAGTCGTAGAAGAAATTATCAAAATTCACGGACACATATAGAGTTCGACTCTCATGGACACGACAAAAAAAAATCGTAATTAAGAACCATAGTCAGCTTTGACTGTATGTAACACTCAGCTGTATGTAAATAAAGCTGTCAAAGTGACAGCTTTATTTACATACATATATTTACCTTCTTAATCCCGAAGGTGCTCAAATTGTCTACCTTCGACATTGATGCATTCCTGCAACGACCTGGTCTCGTCCTCTGGTGACATTTGCATATTTCTAGAGCATCAAACAAATAAACGGGGCCGGGATAGCCTGGTCGGTAAGGTCTAATAAACCGAAGATGTCTCGAAACTAAACCAATCGAAGTCCACGAATTGCTACTCTTTGGATAAGATACGCTGTAGTACGAATTTATTTTAGCCAACCGACAAAACTAAGCACGACTATGTCAAATACCTGTTCTAAATAACCCAAAGTTCTTACCGATGGTACAACATTAACTGTTAGGCTACTTTTGGGCCACCCTGTATATTAACAGCTGGCTTGGAGCAACGCGCAGCAGCGTTGCGCTTTTCGACGATATTTCAACAGCTAGATTTTGACACTTCTGTTTATATAATTATGGTGTTCGTACGTGTTCGTAGCTGAAATTTAGATTTATCTTTTATATATCGATTTGGAAAACTAGTTAATTTGGAAAAACAGCTAGATTTTGACACTTCTGTTTATATAATTATGGTGTTCGTACGTGTTCGTAGCTGAAATTTAGATTTATCTTTTATATACGATTTGGAAAACTAGTTAATTTTGGAAAACAGCTAGATTTTGACACTTCTGTTTATATAATTATGGTGTTCGTACGTGTTCGTAGCTGAAATTTAGATTTATCTTTTATATACGATTTGGAAAACTAGTTAATTTTGGAAAACAGCTAGATTTTGACACTTCTGTTTATATAATTATGGTGTTCGTACGTGTTCGTAGCTGAAATTTAGATTTATCTTTTATATACGATTTGGAAAACTAGTTAATTTTGGAAAACAGCTAGATTTTGACACTTCTGTTTATATAATTATGGTGTTCGTACGTGTTCGTAGCTGAAATTTAGATTTATCTTTTATATACGATTTGGAAAACTAGTTAATTTTGGAAAACAGCTAGATTTTGACACTTCTGTTTTATTAATTATGGTGTTCGTACGTGTTCGTAGCTGAATTTAGATTTATCTTTTATATACGATTTGGAAAACTAGTTTAATTTTGGAAAACAGCTAGATTTTGACACTTCTGTTTATATAATTATGGTGTTCGTACGTGTTCGTAGCTGAAATTTAGATTTATCTTTTATATACGATTTGGAAAACTAGTTAATTTTGGAAAACAGCTAGATTTTGACACTTCTGTTTATTAATTATGGTGTTCGTACGTGTTCGTAGCTGAAATTTAGATTTATCTTTTATATACGATTTGGAAAACTAGTTAATTTTGGAAAACAGCTAGATTTTGACACTTCTGTTTATATAATTATGGTGTTTCGTACGTGTTCGTAGCTGAAATTTAGATTTTATCTTTTATATACATTTGGAAAACTAGTTAATTTTGGAAAACAGCTAGATTTTGACACTTCTGTTTATATAATTATGGTGTTCGTACGTGTTCGTAGCTGAAATTTAATTTATCTTTTATATACGATTTGGAAAACTAGTTAATTTTGGGAAAAAAGCTAGATTTTGACACTTCTGTTTATATAATTATGGGTTCGTACGTGTTCGTAGCTGAAATTTAGATTTATCTTTTATATACGATTTGGAAAAACTAGTTAATTTTGGAAAACAGCTAGATTTTGACACTTCTGTTTATATAATTATGGTTTCGTTACGTGTTCGTAGCTGAAATTTAGATTTTCTTTTATATACGATTTGGAAAACTAGTTAATTTTGGAAAACAGCTAGATTTTGACACTTCTGTTTATATAATTATGGTGTTCGTACGTGTTCGTAGCTGAAATTTAGATTTATCTTTTATATACGATTTGGAAAACTAGTTAATTTTGGAAAACAGCTAGATTTTGACACTTCTGTTTATATAATTATGGTGTTCGTACGTGTTCGTAGCGGGAAAATTTAGATT
>JAFNEN010002623.1:0-15443 GCA_019343175.1 Oedothorax gibbosus
TGAGTAATTCCTGTTTTTTACCAGAAAAAACAATTTTTTTATTTATTATTGTATTACTGTTTGAAATCAAGGTTAAATTAGGAGACGATAGTACTTACGCTTAATATTTCATATATGCTCAAATGAGATTTATCAATTTATTTATGATAATTACTGAAAAGAGAACACGAACTGATATCAGCTCATAGTCAATATTTTCATAATTGTTTTCTTGTTCAAGAAAATGACCTAACTGTGAATACAAATAAATAAAAAGTTGAGGCAGTCGACGGTATTTTTTAATTACTAAACTGAACACATAATTTAGATGGGGGAAATATAAAAATATTAATAATTAAAAATTCTTTAGTTCGTATTTATGAACGAATAATGTAATTTACCTTAATAGCAAAGCCCGATCCAGACTATAATACAAGAGACGCCAGCGTTTATGTGGGTGCCTCTCTTTCAATGTCCACCCACTAAAATACAATTAATTGCCTTATTATAGATACATTTCATGACTTTTGGTGAACAAATGCAAAATTTGTCGACCAACTAACAGGCCAGGGACCCAACAGGGTTGGTCCCAAAAAATTGTTGAATATCAAACTTTATGTGAACTCATATTTTATAATAAAACATATCTTTATCTAATTTTTTTAAGATATCTAAAAATAGATTGCCAAAATCAGATTTGGGGGCCCGTTGAAAATTGATAAGGTAAGCTCAGGCACCGATTAATACATTCTAAGTTCTTTTTAATTTTTGGAACAAAATTATTATGTTACTATTCACTATTCATTTATGATTTTAATGCCATTAGTCAGTAGTCCATTCAAAAATTAATACTATTCGGAATGCGCCAGCTACGGATCTTAGTCAAAAGGTACTCATGTTTACTGATAACTCAGAATAACCGCTAATGATAGAAAACATAACAATTTGATATTCGAGTCTTGAATGGTGAAAGAAGGGAGGGAGGAGGAAAAGGGACCCCTTCGACTTTTCTGAAACCCAGACTGTTGTCATGGTAACATGTTCTAAATGTCGGTTGTTAGTTTGGCATTGTTATCGCCTTAAAGGCGGGTAAAAATATAACATGTAGGAATTATCATTATGTATACATACTTTTAATTCAATTTAAAGAAATTTCAGCGCGTAATTAAGAAAAAAAAAAAGAGTACGTGGGTTTAATTTGCTGGATTGTTATTTGAATATGAGTATTTTATTTAATTTATTGATTTTAAATCTTTTGATTTTTTTATGGTGGATCAGATTTCCTCAAATAGATTTTAATTATGTTTCCGAATTTAATTTATATAATGTTTACAAATGGGAAAAAAGGAAGATATGAAGGAATATTTTCAGCATAAAAATAAGGAATTTGCACTTTATATAAAACTTTTCAACAAGAGGATTAATGTCTGTTTGGTTTTCTGATGTTAAGATGGCTTAATGGCCGATTGAATTTTGGCATTGGCGGCTTTTGGCGAAGTTGAAAATTTAACGTTTGAATATCGTCGCACTAGACCTACACACGAGGGCTATTGGAAACGGGAGTCGTAATTTCGAACCACAGTCAAGTTACGAGCCGACACGTGAGTAGGTACCCAATGCAACTTTTAAGGGCGACATCGTACGCAGCGTTGGGAATTTGGAGGATATTTAAAGTGTCCGTCCTCTACACGGGGTATTATTCTTCGGACCTTTTTTGGCTCCACAAGCTCTTTATAGGTCGGCAGTTATTTTGGCGGTGCCCAGACCTGAACTTGGGACCTACCGCATGCAAGGCGAAAGTCTTTACCGACATGGCCCCCCAGCCCTATCGAGTTGCATGAAATACGAAAAAGAATGTTTACCACATTTGGGCAGTTTCGTTGCGCTAATCGTGAAATAGAAACAGACTATTATATCATAGCTCTTCTATCAATTTGAACAGAGACCTATGGGAAAGCCCTCAAACTCTTGGATACAATCCTGGCCTGGATACAATCAACCCCTCATATCAGAATGGAAGGAGATTATAATATCCTGATGGAGTGGACCAGTGGAGAGGGGATCAATTGGTATAAAATAAAAGTGTACGTAAAACTACTAATTAGGGTTATTAAGGGTACACCCGTGCAACGCCGGGTTTATAAAGCTAGTAATTATATATTTAACGACTTATGTTGCTGTGTAATCCGAATTATATTTTCAGTAATCACACTTTCATTTACTATTTTTTAAACCGTACATTTACGTAGGTTAACTTATCTGGCTTCCTTTTTTCGAATGTAATAAAAAATTATAATTTTTATAAAACAAGAACAATTTTAATAAATTACACACAAATATATACATATTACTTATTAAAATACATTGCAATTTAAATTTCGAGAATCCGTGATATTTGTATGAAGTAGGAATTAAAAATACGAAAGAAGTTTTAAGAAGGAAGTAATACGAGAGAAGTCAAAAAATTTTGAATTTTGTTTTCGGAAATTAATTTTATACACAATTTTATTCTATAAATATAAGCAAAATACTTTAATTTAATAGATAGATCGTTAACAGAAATTTTTTTAAAATTATATTGAATCAAATATTAAAAAAAAATGTTTTTAAAAATAGCGATTTTCGAAAGCGATTTTTGGGTAATCTGTATTTATATAATTTTTAAAAACTGCACAGCTAAAAGAACCTCAATGGCAAATGCATGTTACATCAAAAACAAAATTTAGTAAAATTGTAAGACGAGGAATGCTAGTTTCATTTTAAAAAAGTGTTTTACATTTTAGTTGGCGATATTTGGCTACTTTCAACCAAGGCCAACCGACACGTGTTTACTCATTGTTTGTTTGGGTTTGTCGCTATTTGTTTTCTCTTTTTCGTTTTGTAATCTGTATCCCTATCCGTCGCTCCGTCTCGGCCCGCGATAAATTGAATTATTCCAAATGGAATATCAATGACTATCGGCTTACTGTGAAGAATTTTCGACAAAATCGGGACGACTGATTTCCAGCCAAATATCAGATATTTCCTTAACCATGTGCGACCCCGTCATAATATCGAAACTGTACGCCAGCGTCTTACACGAAGATATATTGAAATACCACTTAACCACCTCCGACATACGGACTGGAATCCAGAACATGAAGCAGGCATATCTTCCGAACACAATGAGCCTAACTTCGGACCATCTGAAACTGAATGTCGCCAACTACGATGACCCTGCCCATAGGTGCGCCTATTTACACAAGTACGCGCCCTTCCACACAGGCATGGTGGCCGAAATGCTGCATAGGGCCGTACTAGACAACCCGAAAGTCTTCAGGGACCTGTTGCTGAGTTCGGGCAGCTTGAGCATCTGCAGTCTTGGAGGCGGGCCCGGGAGCGACGTTATAGGGGTGATGTCCGTTCTGAATTCGTCTTTTGGATTCTTTCAGGTAAGTGTTACAAAAGCTAGAATTACTTAAGCACAGTAGAACCTCGATTATTCGTCCCTCTTTTATCCGGAATTTTTGTTAACCGACCGTCGCTATGTCAAGATTAAATATTTCTTCAACAGTATCATTTTCAGTTGTTCACAAAAGAAACCAGTCTTTGAAATTTACGACAATTCTAAAGTGGGATATCTCCGGCGATATTGAAATTGTCAAAAATCGGGAGTCTCCTACGATTCTGAAATCGGAATTCCCCGTTGATTCTGAAATCGGAATTCCACGGTGATTCTGAAATCAAGCAATTCCGGCGTTTAGAAAAAAGGAAACTAAGGTGATTTTAAGATAGCAAAATTTCGGCTTTTCAAAAAAAGTAAGCGCGGATTTCGGCACTCGACTATGCTATAAGTTTTACTATTTAAATGAACATTCTCTATTATCCGACTCCCCAGTGGCCAGTTGCGTAGCCAGGATTGTTCCAAGGGGGAGGGGGGGGGGGGGGGTTACAAAAGTTCGATGTTTCCGATTTGGTTTAGCCAAAACTAAATTAGTTATGATCAATAAAAAATCAAGGGCTAATTAATTCGAATTAATTAACTAAAATTATTAGTTAATTATAATCAATTAACTGAAAGGACTAATTAATTATTATTAATAAACGATTAAAATAAATTTTAAAAATAGATTAATCTATTCATTAGAAATCCAAATTAATTTCATTATAATGATTGTAAACTATTAACTATAGTAACTATTAATGAACAATTAAACAATTTACTTCTAATTAAATGTAATAATTTATTATTAGCGAACATAAATGTTGCATGTCTTAGGAAATCTAAGGATGCCTATTTAAACAGATGTTAATTAACAAATATAAGTTTAACATTATATTAGTCACCACAAATAACATTACAAAATGATAATTATAAACCAATTTAGAGAATAATTGATAACATAACAAAAGACAAATCATCATTTCCAATGTCTTGAAGACTTTAGGAATTCAAGGTACGGAATTCTGTTTTGCAAAATTAAGTAATTTGGTTATTTAAGTAACCAATATTTATTTTTGAATCAAACTAGCATGTATTTGATACAAAAAAGAGAAAAAAACTAAATTTGAAACATAGGGGTTTTAAGCATCAAGTGTGAGAAAGAATGACTGTATAGCGGGGTGTGTTTATTTCCTTGAATCAGGGGTGCTTACAGGGGGGGGGGGTCAACGCAGATTGCGTCGTTGAAATTTTAGGGGGGGGGGTCGAAAAAAATTAGAATTTTTTTAATGTAAATGGTTTATTTGTCTAAGATACAACTCTAACAAATTCTGGTTCTTTCTAATTATCTACCCCCCCCCACACACCTCATACCCTCCCAATCTTCAAGAATCAAAAATAGTAACCAAAATGCTTAAAGAACATTACGAAAAGAAGAACATAGATGATGGGATATGGCGTCTGCGCCTGGCGAATATTTCTGACATTTATTAGTTTATTACCCATAAACAACCCATCACTTCTTTAAAGCTGAAACAAAACACTTGCAGCTGCCCTTCTCATGCCATAAATCTCACGCAGTCTGTATAACATACAATTCGATGAAATGATGACTCCCGCAGATTTCTTTTTCACCAATGAAATTTGTGTTTTTCCCGCTTAAATTGTTGTTAGCGTTAGCTTTAGATTGTTGTTTTCGAAACAGAGCGGAGGGAAGCATCAAATCAAAGATACACTTTATTAAATGCATCTATTTGATCTATTTTAAACTAAATGAAGTTAAAATGCACTGTACTATAAATGCCCAAGGTTATTTTGAAGTGTTATTGCAGTGATTCCGGTAAGATTTTCGTAATTATATAATTTTAATCTTGTTAACCCTCTGAAAAAGAAAATTGGCTGAAATGTAAACTTGTTTTCACTGCTTGAGATTTAAATTAAAATTTTAACTATATATTTAATTTCTTAATTTAAAAAATTATATTTCAGAAGAAGGTGGTTATAAATGACTCCTCCATGCTTTAAATTTTGGAATTTAATAAAATTAAATTTATAAAAAATTTTAAATTATGTGTGTTGCTGGAAAAACAGTCATTTGACGGGTTTATACGTCTGTCAGAAGGTTGGGCAAATAAAGAAAGGATTCTAATACTGAGAAGTTAATTATATTTGATATTACTGGTAATTTGAGTTTCAAAGTTACATTAAAACATTTTTGAAACAACAGTTAAATCTCTTCAGTTTCTTGCATTCAAATAATATTTTAAACGTCATTTTCTCTTAATTAAAATTTTACGTTATAAATTATTATAGTTCAACAACAATATTTATTGATTTTTTGCCTTAATTTTAAAAGTATTTACATTGTTAAAATATTTAATAAAGAGCTTTGCATATTGGCATTTTACAATGTGAAATTTTGGTGTATATTTTACTCCATAAAACGGTAACAGCCTATAGCGGCCTCTTAATTTATGGACATAGTTGCCTTTTTTTGTATTTGAAAATTTTAAATATGGAATACAGCATTTTTTGTTTTGCTTCAAACCGATTGCATGTAGTCCTAAATTATACAAAAAATAATTACGTGTTTCTGATACCTCAATTTTTAATTTAGATTTTAAAATAGCTAGTTTTTATGTCAATCTGAAACAGGAAATAATGTGATATTCTGTCGATTGATCTAGATAGTGTTTAGGTTCCTAAGAAAATCGGCGACGCTTTGTTTGAAAGTGTTGAAGTTTTGTGAAGTTGATTTTGAACAATAACAGTAGCTGGCACTAAATAAGTCGTGATCAATTATAACAAAACTTCATGTTTAATATTAACAACAACAAAAAAACTGAAAATAAATTTCGTATTCGAAAATTTTCTAATTTTTTATAAATCACATAATAAAAGAGGAATCGCAAATAAAATCTTTAACAATCTGCAAAATGATAAATTCTATTTTAAGAGGCCCGGCGTCGAAGAAAGCAATGTGCTGACAATTATTTCTCATACTAGGGGGCTCCGCCCCCTGCTCGCTATCGCTCGCCAACTAATGCTCGCAAATTAATGTTTACTCATTATTACTCTCATCTCACTCTATTGTGATATTACAACAATCCAAACTGAATCATATCACATTAATAAATATTTTAATGAAATTTGGGATGTAACCTAGCCTGATTTTTGCTTTAAAACGATGTATCCCACTCGTTTGTGCGACTTGCGGTTCGTTCTGTGAAAGTGGGTGACAGACAGACGAATTGAACGATTATAATACCTTCCACTTTTTACGTTATAAACGTAGTGTGGAAGCTAAAAAAACATTTCGCTTAATATGTTGGCTATACAACAAATCATAAAACAATGTTTAACAAGCGTTTCTTTCTAAATTTGCAAAGTAATTAACATGTTCATATCTTGATACTTCCACTTCCATAATTAAAACATCTTCAAAATCATTGGAAGGGACATTTCCTCATATTTTATTCGCATAAGAATACATTTTTTAGGATTAATAAAAAAATAAAATAAACTCTTTTACCGCGGTTTTGCTGCGAACGAATAATAAAAACTAAAAAAAACCAGGATATTAAATAAAAAAAAAGAAAGCCATCTGCCAGCTGAAGAAAAAAAAAGAGCGCACGAAAAAGATAAAATTACGTGATAGTTGTAACCTGTTCCGAAAATAAAAAAACTTTTTGTTCTTTTTATAAAAAAAATGACATTTTATTCCAGTTTAGCAGAATTAACCTAATAAAAATTTTTCAGAGTAATTGTTATGTTAAATGTTTATTTAAAATAGTTGTCATAATTTTTTACTATCTTTTTTTTTTACATAATTTTAATCTATAAACCTTCTATCTTGCTATAATATATTTTAAGGCCAAATCATTAAAAAAAATCTGTAAACCTTTTCTATATATAAACACAAAACCAATGTAAAAAGAACAAGTTAAAGAACTGTTCGTTTTAAAAGAACAGAAAAGATAGCAACTGTTCTTTAAAAAGAACGTAACAAAATCACACATTTCTGAGGATTTTCTGTGGCCGTTTTGCAGAAAAGGAATAAGTTTTTTTTTGTGTGGCTGACTTATTGTAATTTTTAATTAAAAAACTTATTAACTATTAAACTATTAAAAACTAACTATTAAAACTAACTAACTTAAACTATTTAAATCAAAAGTGGGCTGGGGAGCCTAGTCGGTTAGGCATTCGCCTAGCATGCGAAAAGTCCCAGGTTCGGGTCCGGGCATCGCTAAAATAACTGCCGACCTATAAACGGCCTGTGCAGCCCAAAAATGTCCGACGAATAATACCCCGTGTAGAGGGAGTGCACGTTAAATATCCTTCAAAGTCCTAACGCTGCGTACGATGTCGCCCTTAACAGTTGCGTTGGGTGCCTACTCAGGTGTCGGCTCGTCACTTGACTGTGGTTCTAAAATACGACGCCCGTCTGCAATAGCCCTCGTGTAGCTCTAGTGTGACAATAATTCAAACTAAAACTAAAAAAACAAAACAAATCAAAAGTAGTATATTAATTACGGAATGTAAGTTTTATAATATTTCAGTTTTATTCTTATTACATCTCCAAATTTAAAAAATAAAATGGAAACAGTGTGGTTTTGAAACTCTTTGTAAAACTCAATTTGGTCTGCTCAAGGAGATTTGTAGAATTAAAAAAATTGCACCTTTTTAGAAGCTGTTCTAGTAGTTACATTTAGTAGTTTTATTTTTTATTTATTTTTTGGAAGTTGTTTATATTTTTATAATTCATAAACTAGGATCCTTTTTTTGGGTAGTACTATTTCTCTTCAACGAAATGTTTTTTTTTTTTATGTCAAACTCAATTGAAGAGCTGAGTGGAAGAACGTGCTAAGTGACATTTTTGAAAAAATTGTGATTTTTGTGTCAATGATCATGTTATTACCGGCTTTAAACATAACAGCTTTCAATTTTTTAGAAAACATTCGATTTCGTATATTTTTCGCATACGAAGTTGGTAGGTGCACGCGTTTTCGTCACTTTTTCAATGGAAGAACGTGCTAAGGATCCTTGGCATGTTCTTCCACCGAAATCCCCCGATTCTGGAACGATCGTTTAGTGGAAGAACGTGCTAAGTGACACGTTTGCGGAAAATTTTCAGACTTTCGCTTGCATTAATAGCAAAACAAATGGTTCTTTTGTAGTTTTAATCAAAAAGAATTCAACAAAATGTAATTAATATTTCCTAATTAACTTTAATTATTAAATATAATCAATGAAATAAAATTTATATTGCGTAAAACTGGGTTTTGACTGCATTTAGCCAAATAGGAAAAAAAATGCATTTTGATTTTAAATTTAAACGGAGTTAAAGGTTTTAACATTTTATAAAATATATCGTCTACTTTGAATGTCGTCTGATTTTTATTGTAATAAAAACATAGATAATTTAGCAGCGAACAGATGGTAATAATTAAAACAAGGTTGCACCTGCTCTATGGAGATCGCAGTTCACGTTAAAACAACATTGCACCGAACATTCAAAGCATCTGGTTTGTTTAAAAAAATGAATTATGGGTACAAAAATCGTTTTAAAGCCATTTTACGTTTGATCTCTAAAGCTATTGAACGCATTTTGTGCAATGTCCTAAACTCCTAAAATTATTAAAATGGAATTAAGAAGCAAGCGGAAAGCTGAATTTTTGCTTAAAAGTACGTGAATAGCAGCGTATACGGTAAGTACACATTTAATCAAGATATTGCTTTGTTATGTAAAACTAAAATATTTTTATAATAATTTATATAAAAGTAAAGTGACAAAGTATAAAACGTTATAAGTTCTTAATATTTATTAAAATATCGATGACTTTAAAAAAGTATTATTTTTTATCTAAGTCTTTTAAATTTAATATTTATTTTATTCACATGCATTTGTGTTTCTTTTACTATCTTCTTGTATACTTTTTATTAAGTTGATTTTATTATTCTTCAAAGTATTTAGTTTATAATATCAGTGATAATGGTATTTTTTAAAAAATATTTTCAATTAAAAACTTACTCATCTAACATTTAGCAAGAATGTCTAAAATAACTTATATAACCTACTTTCTTTTAACTTAAATACTCAAAGAAATCCTTATAGCAGGGACAGACGGACGAACAAAAAGTATAAGATAGGTGACTGATATCTTGACTGTGGTGACTATAGGTGGTGTATAGGTGACTGAAAAAAAACTAGGGATGTGTAACACTATATATCAATACGCTCATTTAAAAGTTATATATACCTTATAAAGTATTTTCAATAACTTTCAAACCTAAAAAGTTCTATGGCAGCTACTCCTTGCACATGCACAATATTGTAGAAAACTTTATTTTGACGTCCGACTAGTACAGGGAACACGTGTATCAAATTTCTGTATCTATTTTCGTATCAAGTCTGTATCTATTTTCTTTGTTCAGCAATACCTTTAAAACCAAAAAAAGTTTATTACAGTTTCTACTTGCGCATGCGCAATTTTCTCGAAAACCTTATTATGACGTCCAACAGGAACTAGAAACCCGTGTACTAAATTTGAAGACCGTAGCTCTTTCATTTCGAACTGTAAAGTAGTTTCAGACATACAGACAGATCACACAGACAGATCAATGTAAAAAAAACCCAATTTTTTAGAATGAGCACCCTCCAAAACGTGTAAAAAGCACAAAATCTTTTTTTGGATTATTGACCTCCATCGCAATAGTTTTATTACCTTATATTTTATATTAGATAATTGAAACTAATAACTTTAAAAATTGGACGGGTACAAAGGAAGTTGGGGGGGGGGGGGGGGGGGGTAGTAGAACGTACGGGCAGAAACAAAATAACAGACATACAGGCAGGTGGCCAAACACTATACATTGTAGTCATCTAATTTTTTACTTTCGAACCAAAAAAAGAATTTTCAAAATCAGGCACTTTGGATCGGAAATTGAAAGGGATATGGACGGACGTACAAAATGATGGACGGACAGGCAAACGATTAAAAAGTATAAAAGAGATCTGTGAAGTCCTATCTTCCAAACAGAAAAAGAATTTTGAAAATCGGAAGGTTAGTACAGAAATTATGAAACGGGTATGGACTAATATTATCTCAAAAATGTCACTTAGCACGTTCTAACACTAAACGACTGCCAAAATCTGAATCACTTCGGAGGGAGAACGTGCCAAGTGCATGAAGTGTCAAGCGCGTTTTGTAAATTTCGTGTTATTACGTAAATTACGGTTAAGCCAAAAGCCACCAAGCATTTTGAAGAACCAAACTAAAATATCATGCAAAAAAAACTATGATTTTGTGAATGACAGAAAAGTTGCAAACTAAAAACTTTGAAGCTCAGTATCTCATTTTCACCTTTTTGTCACTTAGCACGTTCTTCCACTAAGCTCTTCAATTGTTCTCAATAAACACTTATAAATGTGCCGTAATTAAATATTAGTAGTTAAAATAATGAAACATAATTAGATTACTATAACTTTGAATTTTTACACCTATTTTTATTGAATAAGCTCAATTTTACAGTATTTTTTAATATTAATTTATAAAAATTAATTTTATTTATTATTTAATTAATCATTTAGTATGAAGACGAAACACGAATTTTAATATACTCAATAATATATGTGATTTCGAAAACAATATTTAAAAAAAAACGTTATACTAGTTGAAATAAGGGCCATATATAAGTGTTTATTAAGAAGGACTATGTTTGACATAATTTCTTTTCCTGAATAGAGATAGAACTATCCAAATAAAAATTATCCTGGTTAAGTAATCATAAAGGTACTGTTCACAGCTAAAAACCAATTCAAAAAGCTACTAGCCATAAACTCTAAAAACTATAAAAGTTCTAAAAAAGCGTAATTTTGGTACAGTTTTATTCTTCATGATTCCCCGAGCTGGATGGCGCGGAAAAGATGGCAGCTTTTTAACCCCCCCCCCCCCCACCTCGTGTCTCCTCTAAAAAGTGTATGAGGACGCACGAAATCCCTATACCTAATTCCCTATGGTTCTGACCTTGGCTTTTTTTTAGTGGTCGGAAAATTGACATTTAAAAACACTGTCCCGGCTGGTGTTTACTTCCTAAACTACCAGACCCTTTAGAGCTAAAATACAAAGTAACCAGTTTTCCTTATCTTAGGTCATAAATTCCACTTCCCCAGATGTTTATATGGTTGCAAAAAAACTGCGCACTTCTGAACGGGTAATTCGACACCCACCAGCTCGGGGGACTCCACCATACTCGTCCCGTTAAAGAGGGGGGGGGGGGAGAGGAGATAGCTGCTTCCCCAACATTTTTGGCGATTAGATTTGAATATTTCTATTTGTTATACTTTCACGTGGGTGGGAGCCAGGGGGCAGCAAAGTTGTCTTGAATTTAAAAAAAAAAACATATCATTAATTGGGGATTGTGGCGGCTGTTGAGGGTTTTGAAACCTATGGGGGGGGTCTGACCCCCGGTAACCCCCCCCCCTCGCTACGTTACTGCGACTCCCAATTAGATCGGATAATCGAGGTTCTACTGTCGAGGTCTACTTTAATTTTCCTAGTCGCTTCAGGGTCCTCCTCTTGTATCCATAGAAACGTGTAGCAGGTATCCACAAGGGAGCCGGTATATTCCCAGTCGTTCTTTATCAACTGATACCTAACTTATTAAATTTATAAAACTAAAAAAGAAATTAAAATTATTTATAAGAAAAATTGCATAAACTGTGGACACCCTGTCAAATTTTTCTGAAACATTGAAGACAAGCTACTAGTGCTTTTTGCCTTTTGTCACATAAAAATATTTTACCACTCAAGTTATTAATAACTGTAAAAGACTCAAAATTTAACACAAAAAATTGAACAAAAAATTAATCTTCATTTAATTCAAACACAAAGAAAAATAGTATGTTTGTCAGCATACTAGTATTGGCAAAATGACACTGTTTATGTGTACAATTCTCAATATATATATTTTTTCTGCTTCTGTAAGGTAAAAGAATATTTACTTAAATTAAAATAAAGTACAAAATTTACAAGCACAGAATTTTTAGGGGAAGGCGGGAAATTCTTTTTTATTGTTACCAGTAAAAAATTCAGAACATCTTAATATTTATTTACTTAACATAAAGTTTGATACTTATAATTAATATATTAATGACATTTTAAGTAGGTTTAGAATATATTATTTATTTAATGCATTAACTATATATAACAAATAATAATTTAAAAAATGGAAATTTAACTTTCTCACATTGTTATAGGTGTCAGCTACCATTGTAGATTGCATGCCCAACTGGCGCCAGACATTCGCTTCCCTTATACAGGAGCTTCGATATGGAGCCTATGGTACTCTAGGACAGTGTGTTACTGATCAGTACTTCTCTTGGAATTATCTGGGCTGTAACTTACTGGGCACAATGTCCGAAGAAGTGAATAAGGCTATTTCAAGTGCGAATCTGCTAACTATGATCAAGTTTGTCTCGGCATCTGCTTGCAAGGACACGCCGGCTATGATAAAGGTATTTTTTAATTTTTTAATTTATGGCTTTAGTAGAAATTGTATACTGTTTTGTCTAGTCTAAATGGCACATTTCGGTGTAATTTATATCACTCAATTTTTTAAAGGAAATTCATTAATCTTGCACAGTTATACTTTCAAGGTTCTTGCAGGTTTTTGGAAAACAAATCCCAGTAGTACTCCAATATAAATCCAAAATTTAATAGTAGGTGACAAATGGAAAAAAGTTAAATACATCGAAGAAAATAGCGCAATATTTTAAAATTTTAAATTAATATTCAGTATGAGAAGTCATATTGGAAAGATACTAATTTTATTTTAAACTATCTTAAACATTTTCATGTAACTCTTGTAAATATTAATATTCAATCAGGATGAAAAAATTAGTTATAATATAATTATATATATATATATATATATATATATATATATATATATATATATATATATATATATATATATATATATATATAATATATATATATATATATATATATATATATATATATATATATATATATATATATATATATATATATATATATATATATATTTTATATATATATATATATATATATATATATATATATATATATATATATATATATATATATATATATATATATATATATATATATATATTATATATATATATATATATATATATATATATATATATTTATACGGCGCCCAAATTTCCTTATATTTCTATCTCTGGAATGGCAACAATCGAAATGAACAAAAATACTACTAATTTCAAAATGACCGACTGAAAACAACAAAAAAGTGTTTCTTCAGGAATGGCTTGAAAAAGGGAAAAATAACTATAAATATTATGCACAAAACAGAGTTCGATACGGCAGAAAAACATTGAATGTATTTTTTTGAGAAAAGCACTACGAAATAACACAAGGATTGACAATTTCGGGAATGACTGCAATAAGGCCAAAAAATGAAAAACAACCATAAATATTATGTGCAAAACATTGTTCGATACGGCAGTAAAACAGTTTTTTGGATAAAAACAACGATTTATAAAAAAAAAGTGGAAAGTTAAAATGCCGAAGAATTGATTTTAAAAGAGTAAATAATTATTTAAAATTGTTAAGCATATAATTAATAAAATATTGGTATAAAACACTTCAGAATAAATTACATGCATTTGAGATTTAAATGGATTAACATTTAAAAATTGGGAATGCAATTGCTAATTTCGCCAAAGGTAGCCATAATACCAATTTGTCGTTAACCAGATTTGGCGTAAAATTACGACGTTTAATGTATGAAAACTTAAATTATGTTGTTGTTGTTGCATGCCCCCGGAGGCCAGCAGTGCTAGACCAGGTCCATGACATCGTACACCTTCAGAAAGTCCAACACCATAAAAGGGTCGTCGTAAAAAAAAAATCCGCTTGGAGAGCCCCAGACACGCAAGTATGGATCAGGCGAACCCCCCTGCTAAAAAAAACAGTTAGAACAAATTTCGAAGCTCCTGGCCCCTCATTAAATTTCAATGTCTTAAGGTGACCATTCGAAAGCGGGGCAAGAGCATTTGACCTTTTAAATAAAGCCAGGAGCAAGGGGCCTCCAGGACCGAACATTGATACCAATGGTGCACTGGGGGGACAATCCAAGTGGTCCGTTCTTGTGTTAACTTTAAATGAAAACTCCGAAAAGGGGAGAGGCGCTGACGGAACAGGGGCCTCGCCAGCACCGCCTTTGTAATTTTTCCGCGATCTCTTCCCCCAATATCGACGTGGGGGGGGGATCCCCTAAAATGAATCTGATGCGACCTGGAAAGCCTTTTTAAATTTTTAAGAATTGTCACTCCCAAATTTTCTCTCACACCCTGCCCAAACTCTCAGGGCTGTAATGCGCTCTGCTATCAGACAGAATCCAAATCTCCTTTCCATGGGGAAGAGACGAAGAAGACCAAGGGTTCGTCGATGGGTATCAATTTTACTGCGAAAAAATGAGCAGCATCAGGATTTTTCCTTGTTCCTTAAGTCATGGCTTTGAAATTTGATGTAAATCCACGGGGCCAGATCGGTTTAAATCATCTCTGCTGCCATCCGTGTAATGAATGGCATCATTTGGAATCTCTCCGATTTTCTCAAGAGCAAGTTGTTAGAAAGACCGGAAAATCTGTTTTTTTATTGACTGTACTGGTAATTCAGTATGGAAAAAGACATCACCAAAATCATCAACCGGGTCGAGGCCCCTGTGCTAGGGGGATGCGGCTCCACTAAAACATCAACAAGATTAAAAGAACCAATTGGCTGAAGGGACGCGTCTCTTGAGTCTCTATTATTACGCCAGTTTTTGAAGTAGGGAGCGTGCGGGGTTGTATGAACCTAGAGCACTTAGTTTGATGTATTTTGATAGGCAGGCGTCTCCTAAGTTCTAGGGCTGTAGGTCTGCCTCGAAAAAACCCAAAAGTCCCTGGGGGGACGTATTTTTTAGCCCGGATGATCCCAGCAGCCGCAAAGTGGACCTTTTTAAGTTTTACAAAGATTTGAAACTGAGG
>JAFNEN010002624.1:0-14341 GCA_019343175.1 Oedothorax gibbosus
AAAAGGACATCTGGTGACTTCTTTCGGACATCTCCGTTGCTTTTTGACACTTCCGTTGCTAAAACTGTATTGGCTCGCGTAGACAGGCGCGGGATCTTCCCATGATATCCGTTTGCTAGGCCAGATCCAGCTTCGGAATGGTGGGTGTAGTCTTGCATAGTCCTCCGGGGCTTTTGTGTAGGTGAGAGGGCTGTGGAATGTTAATCTTCTCCATAGCTGGTTGGGTGTGTGGCGTGGGGGTGTGAGGTGAAACGTTGTTCTCCACCGCCTGCCATCGGCAAAACTGGCTGATCCATGTTGGCGAATTTTAGCCAGTCTCTGTGATAGTGTCTTTTGAAAAGTTTTCATTAGCACTCACTGGATTTAATCTTTCGTTTTTCAAAGTTCATTTATTACGGTGTTGTAAGATGCTCATCAGTAAATGTCTCATAAGTGTACCACTCTCTCAAAAAAAAATCATTCCTTAATTTTTAGATAAAAAGTTTCCGATCACAAACAACAAAAAGCGTTTTCTAGAAAAGAAAAAAAATCCTAGCATGATGAAAAGAATCAAACAAAATTTTAAACAATCTTTAAAAAGAAGTGTTTAATCGATGTGGGATATGAGTTGATACATTTTAATCCCCAGGTGCGAATTTGATCTTCGAATGTAGTTTTCCGCAGCATGCGGAAATCTCTCAAGTCTCGTTCAGATAGTTCGTCCCTAGCTGCTGAAAGACTTGCTGATTATCGCGGGGACTGCAGCATTTCTGCCGCCACTAGCTCAGCTGGCGTGCTTAGCCCTAACCTTAGTCCTAACACCACCGACACTGCAAATAAAACTGAAAGTTTACAGGGAAGCAAATCTCCATGCTCGGCTTCAATGAGTAAAGTAAATATGTCTCATGATTCCTGTGAATCTGTGCAATCAGCTGGAGCAAACCACCGTCACTGGCTCGAGAGAGGCTAATAAAGTGAGCCCAGCAATTAGTAATATTTTAAAGGAGAAGAAACTGAGCTCTGGGTCTCTTGGAAGTGGAGATTCAGCTAGACCAAAACAGGTTACTATTACTCATCCTGGGACAAATAAAGCTAAAAGGACTTCAAAGAAGAAGGGATCCATTCAAGCTGATTTAGATGTTGCCAAAGAGTTTCTTCGATGCAAAGAAGAAGCATCAACCAGATTAGACTTGAGCAAGTCAAGTATTAGTATTCTGCCTTCTTCAGTCAAGGAGTTAACTCATCTTACAGAGTTTTATTTATATGGAAACAAAATAACTACTTTACCCCCTGAAATTGGATGTCTTGTGTCTTTGAGAACTCTTGCACTGAGTGAAAATTCTTTAACAAGTCTACCTGATTCACTTATTAATTTAAAACTATTGAAAGTATTGGATTTGAGGCACAATAAACTAAATGAAATTCCAGATGTAGTTTACAAGTTAACATCCTGGTCACGGCACCATCTGTCGTGATGGGGTCTATTGGTAGTAGTACTGTTCTGAGATAAATAATCAATTAAGGAAAGAATCATTTACTTATAACATGCGTTGTGTCTTTTCACAATAACACCAGATTCAACCAAATTATTTCTTAAGATAAGATTAGATAAACTTTAGACAAATTCCAAAAGTTAATTATTTTTTATTAAAGTCTGAGAGAGGCACACATGATACATTATAGACATGGAAGGGTACCTTTAGTCCGGTGAAGAGTCACTAAATATCCATGCTTACACTAGATAAGGTTGTTTCTTTTAACAATATACAGCGTAGTTATGACAGAGCTTTTTCACATTTTTACTTGTCGTTAACTGGAGGACCTCTAAGTCCAACCAACGTCTACCACAGTCTAACAGAATCTAACTAAAATCTGGTCCGATCGTAGGAAGGAGAAAAAGGGCCTGCCCCCAAAGGTCAGCCATTGGTCTCGTTGAGTCAAGGAGGGCGTGTTAAACGACTTTCGCGGGCTTTTCATCACATCTCACTGGTTGAGTCTGGTCTAGTACAAATCCTGTATGATTCCAGGAATTACTGAGAGGCCGTCTGCAGTCGTTAGTGAACATGTATTGTTTACACCCGACAGAAAGGCGTCTATTGGCGTGGTTTTTTGCTGGAAAACCCGCCAGTCGTTGCACAGTTGGCTGAGTATTGCACAAATGGCGAAGTTGTTTTTGTGGTGAAAGAACACTTCAGCACACTCGTTTAGGGGTAAATCTCCAAATTGAAAAAGGTAATATTTAAGGTTTCTTTTCGAAACGACAAGCTAACAAAAGGGTTACAATAATCTCGCCAAAGGATGCTAGAATTAAACCTTTTTCACTAATATTGTGATTTTTTTATGTTTTTCCCTTTTTTTAAAATTTTGGATTTTAAAATTCAGAAATAAAATAAAGGGTATGCGAGAAAAAGTTTTAATTTTAAATTAAGTCACAAATACGATTATTTATAACGAACATATTTTCAAATGCGATAAGTTACAATCAGATAGACAAACATGAGATTATTACATTTATGTTTTACATTTTAGGCAAATTTTTATTTTATTCATATTGCTACAAAAAGTTTGTTTAAAATTCGGCGCACTGGGTCTGGGACATATCCCGACAGCCAAAATCCCGAAAGCCGAAATCCCGAATGAGTCAAAATCCAGAATGGGTCTAAATCCCGAATGGGTCGAAATCCCGAAAATAGATTTTTGTCCATTTATCGATTTTTTTTAAACATTAGAGATTATTTATTTATTTATTTAGTTTTTAGTCAGTTAGTTATTTAATCAGTTAGTCAGTCAGTCAGTCAGTTAGTTAGTCAGTTAGTTAGTTAGTTAGTCAGTCAGTCAGTCAGTCAGTCAGTAAGTTAGTTAGTCAGTCAGTCAGTTAGTTAGTCAGTCAGTTAGTAGGTCAGTTCGTTAGTTAGTCAGTCAGTCAGTAAGTTAGTTAGTCAGTCAGTTAGTAGGTCAGTTCGTTAGTTAGTCAGTCAGTCAGTAAGTTAGTTAGTCAGTCAGTTAGTCTGTTAGTTAGTCAGTCAGTCAGTTAGTCAGTCAGTCCGTTAGTTAGTCAGTCCGTTAGTTAGTCACTCCGTTAGTTAGTCCAGACTGACTAACTTAGTCTAACTGACTGTCAATTAGTAAGTCAGTGAACTGACTGACTCACTGACTCACTAATTGACTGACTAACTGACTGACTAACTGACTTACTAACTGACTGACTAACTAACGGACTAAGTGACTGACTAATTAACTGACTGACTAACTAACGGACTAAGTGACTGACTAACTAACGGACTGACTAACTAACGGACTGACTAACTAACGGACTACTAACTAACCGACTGACTGACTAACTAACAGACTGACTAACTAACTAACAGACTGACTAACTAACGGACTGACTAACTGACTAAATAACTAAGTGACTAAATAACTAAATAACTAACTAAATAAGTAAATAAATAAGTAATCTCTATTTTTTTTTTAAAATCGAGAAATGGACAAAAATCAATTTTCGGGATTTCGACCCATTCGGGATTTTGTCTTGGCTTTCGGGATTGTGTCCGGAACCCCGGCTCACCTTATCGGTAATATAAACCACATATTACAAAACGAGAGTTACGATCTTAACACGATATTTAAGGAAAGCAAAATAAAATTATGCAGAATGATTTGGCAATGATTTTTAACCAAGGCAGTGGGCACTAATCATTTTAAGTAATCAATGTGGTAACAATGAAATATGCTAAACACCGAATTCCAATAATATTTTAGGGCATTTAATTTTTAATATAAAACACACTTTTTGAAATCGTATTGGAAATAATATACATTCAAAAACATAGTAATCGGTATAATTTAATGTTAATTATACAAACAAAATACATTGTATGCACTTAAAGCATTGTATGCACAATAAAAGATTTTTAGACATTTGACAGACATCAATAATTTGAATAAACATTTACCGAAAATGGTTTTCAACCACCAAACGATAATGCAAGTTAGGATCCAATTTGTTAAGTAATTTTTTACACGGTCCCTAAAATTCGTTTTTTTGAGTATTTTTACAATAACTCGGCAAATAATTGTTGTTGAATTAAAAAATTCGGGATTTTGGTTCTACTAGATCTACTTTATCGATTTATGTAACAAAAATTTGGGGTTGCCATTCATGTTTTATTTTTTCTTATTTAAATTTAAATAAAAAAATAATAAAAATGAAAAATTGATGAAAAAACTTGTGTGATTTGTGTTTGGAAGATTAAGAAGTATATATAATGGAAAAAAATTTGGTTTGATTCAATTTATTTGTGGAGGTATGGAATAAAAGTTTGTGAAACTGTTTTAACATTATGAGCGTTCAACTTTGAATGCTTATATCTCAACAAATAAAGCAAATTAATGCATTTTCTTTTGGATCTGGGGTATTTTGAAGATGATAAATATTTTTATATAAAAAAATTGGGTGTTGCCATTGGAATTTTCAAAGTTGGTTCTCATTTTAATATGTAGACGACCCCTTATACAATTTTGGTTGCCAGTTCTCAATTCCTTACGCTATTTCCTAAAAAATGACACCTTTCACAAAATTCCTTGACCAATAGCAGCCGAAAAACGAAGGGTGGATCGTTTTTTCCCCCCAGCTGTACAACACATATTTAACAAGCACACAGTGCATGTATTGTACCATACATCCCTCAACGCTCTATCCATTAGACTACCACTGCCTCCCCGTAACTACATTGAGGATTTGACTAATAACGGTTCATTAATGAATTTAAAGTTGTTTTAAATATAGTCATGGAAGTTTTGGCCATGAACTCAACGCACATAATCAACACATTTGTTAAACACAACAAATATTTAATATTTATCAGTCTTTTTAATATACGTATTTTTTAGGTATTTAGGTTACACTGTTAAAAATTTTGTGCTTGGTTTCACCATGATATTGGTTTCTTTCACCATGATATTGGTTCCTAGTAGCTGCAACGGCTGTTTGGCGAAATGTCTCACCTTTTTTTCGTTGTTTGGTTGAACCATTTCTCGGGTTTTTGTTTTTAAATCCAGAAAAATTTCACCAAACAGCCGTTGCAGCTACTAGGAACCAATATCATGGTGAAACCAAGCACAAATTTTTTTACACTGTATGCTGGTAAGAATTGAATCGATTACCAGTGGAAAAGTATTATCCCAATCACCTACACCTACGTAGTCATTGGCGCCTTGTTTAGTAAAGCTAGCCTCTGCATTCAAATTAATAAAATAGCTATTTGCCAACTTTTCCCCTTCGTATTGAAAATTTTTTTCTGCACCAAAGCTACCAATGAAAGAAAACCCCACGTAAGTTTATAGCAATTATTTTTTTTGTAAAGAGCAGTGTCGGAAATTTAACCGTATTTTTTGCTGTTATTTTACCACTGTAAAATAAAATGGTTTAAACTTCGAATGGCATCATACGCAAAGGTCGTCGGATTTTGGACTCACAGATTTAATGAGCACGCCTGGCTCACTGTACTCGTAAACTTTAGTGACTTTCTTTTAAATTAATTATTATTTTTAATTATTTTTAACACAACGAATACGTTAACTACACGGCTCAAAACAATTAGGAGAGCGGAGAGTTTAAACCCTTTCATCCCCCATTGATTTCATTTGGAATCATCAGATTGCGATTTTTTTTCACTAAGCTGAGCTCGCACTTATTTATCGTTAGATGGAAGAATCATGTCTTTTGAAGAATTAAAAACTGTTAGCTGTAATTAGATGAAAATATGAAAAACATGGTAAAATAAAATTCACTCCCAAAAATTTTTTTAAAAATAAATTGACCCTAATTTCCTTACGCTTGCATTCTTAGACGTTTAAAAATTGATTTTACCTTTTTTTATAAATAAAGTTTTGAAAAAAATATTGTTATAATTTATTCAAAAGTTGTGATTCCAATTCCCCCTCCCCTTAAATTTTAGTTAAAAGATTAAGATTTTCCTCCCGGTTTTTTACCATTTCATTCTGGATGCATAATGAATCTATTTCACAAATTTTAGATATTTACAATAAAAAATAAAAAGTTGGAACTCAAAGGATTAACATAGGTACACAAAGTGCTCCCCTAATTGTTGTGAGCAGTGTATTTAAGAATTTATTTCTGTTTACTTTCCCGTGTTTTACGTCCGCATACGAGCAAAAATGTAATGACAATTTCAAAATGTTTTTGTTTTTCACAATATTTGTTCATTTGAATTTCTATTTAAATTTATTTCAAAAGCAGTTATGCCCCGTCTTTAATTTTCGACACTTGTAAAGACTTTGTGTCAATAATTGACTTACTTAATACATTTAGTACTTTATTTCACCTTTATACCCTTTATTTCCATTCATTCCTTTTATTACAGTGTTATTAACCTAAATTTTTGTTCGGAACTATTATCAATCCCATGTAAACAGTAAGGTTTATTTGTATTCATGACATTTCCCCTTAGGTTATAAAAAGACCTAAACCATATCACTGCGAACGGTATTTGAGCAAATATATTCTCACAGTGTTGTTTGTTTTTCTCGCTATTCAGTTTTTCAAACAAATGCACTGTTCCACTGTTGGATACAATATTGACTGAAAACTTGAAAGTGTTCTAAAAGATATTATTTTATAAAAGGTTTCATGTTTCGCATTCTATGATACACTATAAAAGTACATCTATTACAAAGATGAATTGTTTGAAAGGGTTCAAATATCTTTGCGAATGTATTTTTTTATACAGAAATAAAGTCAAAGGAAACATCAGAACAAAAGATTAAAATATAAACGAAGAAAAGTTTTTATTTTTGCTTAACGAGATTAATTATTAATAAAAAAAATTTATCTATTGTCGACAATTGAAGAGCTGAGTGGAAGAACGTGCTAAGTGACATTTTTGAAAAAATTGAGATTTTTGTGTCAATGATCATGTTATTACCTGCTTTAAACATAATAGCTTTCAATATTTTAGAAAACATTCAATTTCGTATATTTTTCGCATACGAAGTTGGTAGGTGCACGCGTTATCGTCACTTTTTCAATGGAAGAACGTGCTAAGGAGCCTTGGCATGTTCTTCCACCGAAATCGCCCGATTCCTGAACGATCGTTTAGTGGAAGAACGTGCTATGTGACACGTTTTGCGGAAAATTTTCAGACTTTCGCTTGCATTAATAGCAAAACAAATAGTTCTTTTGTGGTTTTAATCAAAAAGAATTCAACAAAATGTAATTTATATTTCCTAATTAACTTTATATATTAAATATAATCAATGAAATAAAATTTATAATGCGTAAACTGGGTTTTGAGTGCATTTAGCAAAATAGGAAAAAATGCATTTTGATTTTAAATTTAAACGGAGTTAAAGGTTTTAACATTTTTATAAAAATATCATCTACTTTGAATGTGGTCTGATTTTTATTGTAATAAACAAAATATAGATAATTTAGCAGCGAACAGATGGTATAATTAAAACAAAGTTGCACCTGCTTTATTCACATGCATTTGTGTTTCTTGTACAATCTTTTTGTATACTTTTTATTAAGTTGATTTGTCTTATTATTCTTCAAAGTATTTAGTTTATAATTTCAGTGATAATGGTATTTTTAAAAAAAATATTTTCAATTAAAAACTTACTCATCTAACATTAAGCAAGAAGTTCTAAAATAACTTACATAACTTTCTTTTAACATAAATACTCAAAGAAATCCTTATAGTAGGGACAGACGGACGAACAAAAAGCATAAGATAGGTGACTTATTGATATCTTAAAAAAACCTAGGGATGAGTAACACTATGTATCAATACGCTCATTTAAAAGTTATATATACCTTTATAAAGTATTTTCAATAACTGTCAAACCTAAAAAGTTCTATGGCAGCTACTCCTTGCATATGCACAATATTGTAGAAAACTTTATTTTGAGGTCCGACAAATACAGGGAACACGTGTATCAAATTTGAAGTCTGTATCTATTTCCGTTATTCAGTAATACCTTTAAAACCCAAAAAAAGTTTATAGCAGCCTCTACTTGCGCATGCGAAATTTTCTCTAAAACCCTATTATGACGTCCAACAGGAACTAGGAACCCGTTTACTAAATTTGAAGTCCGTGGCTCTTTTATTTCGAACAGTAAAGTAGTTTCAGACAGACAGACGGATCAATGAAAAAAACCAATTTTTTAGAATGAGCACCCTCCAAAACGTGTAGAAAGCACAAATCTTAATTTGGAATATTGACCCCCATCGCAATAGTTTTATTACCTTATATTTTATATTAGGTGATTAAAAGTAATAACTTTAAAAATTGGACGGGTACAAAGGAAGTTGGGGGAGGGGGGGATAGTAGGACGTACGGACAGAAACAAAATAGCAGACGTACAGGCAGCTGGCCAAAACACTATACATTGTAGTCATCTAATTTTTTACTTTCGAACCAAAAAAAGAATTTTCAAAATCAGGTACTTTGGATCGGAAATTGAAAGGGATATGGACGGAAAGACAAAATGATGGACGGACAGCAAACGATTAAAAAGTATAAAAGAGATCTGTGAAGTCCTATCTTCCAAACAGAAAAAGAATTTTGAAAATCGGAAGGGTTAGTACAGAATTATGAAACGTTTATGAATCAAATTTACCTAAAAAATGTCACTTAGCACGTTCTTCCTAAGCGACTGGCCAAAATCTGAAGCACTTCGGAGGAAGAACGTGCAAGTGCATGAGTTGTCAAGCGCGTTTTGTAAATGACGCGTTTATGACGTAATTACGGCTAAGCCAAAAGCCACCAAGCATTTTGAAAACCAAACTAAAATATCATGCAAAAAAAAAACTGTGATTTTGTGAATGACAAAAAGTTGCAAACTAAAAAACTTTGAAGCTCATTTTCGTTTTCACCTTTTTGTCACTTAGCACGTTCTTCCACTAAGCTCTTCAATTGTAGTTTAAAAAAAAACTATTCTTTTATATTTGATGCCACATGTAGATTCAACATATACATTTTCTTGTGAAATTGCATTGGAAATTCTCTTTATTCTTTTGTGTCTTTTAATACATGACAAAGTTGCACTAGTATTAACTGATTTTGATTGAAACGGATTTCAAAAGGCAATACTAGGAAAAAAATTATTAATGAAACATCCAATTGTTTTTTACTAACTTTTATCCGATAAATTATTGATTCCTTTGAATTTCGTATTAATTGATAAACACAAATATCCTTTGAAGATAGATTTTAGATTGAAAATATTCGTTTTGAATAATAAATTCTATTAAACAGTAATACACTGGAACATTTGAAAAAGTTCATTCTGCTCTCAATGTAACAATGTGTTTTATTTAAATACCTTTTGATATAGATGAAGCTATTTAAATAGGCGGAAACGATTAAAACGTTATATGTTATTAATGTAAGATTTATAATAAATTCAACTAAAATAAAAGTATATTTTAATTTAACCCGACATGTAATATTATGTAAGAGATTTATTTAACTTTAAACATTTCAAGTTTGTATTAATAATATTCATTCTTTTAAGTAAAGATTTATGCACTAAGCCCGAATTTAATTTTAATGCTAAGAACAGAAAACCCGGGATTCAATATTTAAATTTAGTTCTACCTAATTCCACTGAAAGTATTTTGCTCAAATGCGGAATTCTTTACAATTACATAAACTTTAAAAAGCAACTTTTTGTTTTAGCTTCATAAAATTACATAATTTAAATATATAATAAGATAAACTTTCTTTGAACATAATTGCATTTATGTTTGAAATATTTCAGAAATGTCTAACTATGTCGTGATTTTAAATGTTTATTAATTTTGGCTTTTATCCTCATTGTTTTTTTCTACTCCTAAAATTGTTTGTTTTTGACTTTAAAAGTGATGCAGATACGTTTAAAACTTATTTATTCAATTAGAACTCTAACATAGGATCCATCATAGGTCATCAGTTTCAGGCAATCAGTTAAGCTAATAGAATAAAATAATACCTTTTGTTATGATCTCCGATAACAAATTAATTTTCAAGCGATCATCAAGAGGGTTAAAAAATCCAATATACTTTGAGTGCTTCCTATTAAAACATTCTCTTTATGTAAGAATTTCATAGTTTTTTTGTACGTTGGAACAAATTAATGGAACTCTTAGTGTATTATTAAAATAATATTTTCTCTCTTTAGATTTTCTCAACAAAAGTTTGTATCAAATTTCCGTAGCCAACCTTTTTTAACCTCACAACAAGTTTATGACTTTGTTTTAAGGAAGCTACTTGTAAAAGCTTTTTTCGGTTATGAAATATTTTGGTTTTACAATTAAAATTATTTATATACTAGATTTATTTTTAATTTACATTTGATTGAAAGAACTATAATTTTAAGTAAATTACCTTGTTGGGTAATACAAAGTGGCAGTTTGAAAGATTCCCAATTAAAATAAAGGATTGCGTTTTGAGGCGTCTTTTAAAATTGCCACCCAGTAAAAGAACGATGCCTAGTTAGAGGGGTAGAGGGTAATTCATCGTTTCCGGCTGCCTATTTCTAGCCATCCTTATAACGAGCTTTAACACAGCCAATAACGCCTCGTAATTTCGAACCCTGGTCAAGTTACGAGGTCGACACCTGAGCGGGCACCAACGGAACTTCGAGCGACATCGTACGCTAACGCCGTCGGGACTTTGGACTCCACAGATTTAACAAGCACGCCTGTCCCAGGGTACTCGGGTCCGCCCGTGGTGTGAATTGAGGATTTTTCTACTATTTCCAGTACAGATATCCGATTTATAGGATGACTGGCAGTAGGTGGGATTCGAATCCCCGCACTCCTGAGAAAGTTGAACCTCTAGGCTGATGCCCAAACCACTAGGCCATGGGCGGCCCATGCCTAGATTTTTTTAGTACCTTAGCGAAGCTAGTTAAAGTTAGGTAAATTGTTAAGTTTTAAGAATACTGAACAAAATATGTTTCTTATACGTGTGAAAAAAATATGCATTGGGTTATTAATAAATTTTTATTATATTTACTGAGAAATGCTCTTACTGGTTCACTTTAATTCGATATATCTTTTAACTCAAGACAATACATTTTCAGAGAATTTTAAAATACATTTTTAAGCATGTGTTTTAAATTAAAATATCAAAACACAAGACAGATTAATTTCTGAGAGCTAATTGTAAATTAATAACGGATATATTTTAATTAAAAGTATCATTCGAAAGTTAGGAGGAGGAGGTTCCATAAGGAGCTCATTAAACATTTATAAGTTTTACATTTCAATTCTTTGCTCCACACTATTTATAACATTCAATTTAATGGAATTTCTTGAAGTAATTAAAAATGTAATAGATTATTTGATTTATTAAGAATTTAAATTAATTCCATTTTTGAGATTTATTAAGGAATAAAACTATAATGGATATTTTTTTGTGTTGCTGTAATTTTTATTTTATAAAGTATTAGAATTGATTAATTATTAGGGCAAAAGGGATTAAGTTTTATTGAATTTTGTAACAGAATTTGATTTATTTAAAATAGTAATTCTGCTTGTCATTGTTTAGTTACAAATAGTTTTTTTTTTACGTTAGATACCTTTATAAGAGAGGGAGGGGGGGGGGGGGGAAGGGAAGGGGACTCATAAACGATATTAACCTAACAAATTTTGCGGGGTAAAATACAATAATTGTTTACAAAACATATATACTTGGTTTAATAATATACATTTCTAATAAACATTTAGTTTTGTTGCTAAAACATTTATTTTTCATTAAATCATCTTTTCTACCTTAACATAGAATTTCATGAAGAATTAACACATGACGTACTTATCATTTAAAACTTAATTCCATTTAAAAATCCATAATTAGTTAATTAGCGTTTTGTAAGCCTCACCTCGAATGAATTAATCTTCTGATGGTGAAATTTTATATAATTAGCGTAAAGTATTTAGTATTTAAAGTTTAATCCTGGGTATTCAAGCATTTTCAAAACCTTAGTTAAGGCTTTCTAGAAAAATATTTTTAGAAATTATGGTCGATAAATTGTTGGTTGGGTTTTTATAGCTGATTTATTATACCAGATACCTCCTCATTATTTTGGGGTATGCGTTTAACTTACATTGACTTTTCACAGCGAATAAACTCCTACAAAAATCAGAACCCTGGACAAGTGACTAGGTTGATATCTGAGCTGGCACCCAACGTAACTTTGAGCGACATCGTATGCTAACGCCGTCGGGACTTTCGTCTTCATAGATTGATCAAGAACGTATATTGCAGTGTACTTGGACACCCCAGTCATTTTTGAGGTTTTGTTTGTTAGTTTTTTGAGGTTTTGTTTTTTTAGTGTTTTGAGGTTTGTTTACGTCTACGTCTAGTATGGCTAGGACAGAATCAAGAACCTTCTCGGTTGGAGGCTTCTATTATTGACCTCGGCCAGTGTGGACCCGCTATAAATGTAGGTAGGTAGGTTGGTACACACATATTTTCCAGTTTGTGTGCTTGATCAGGGACCCGCTTATAAACCGTCGTCAAGTAAGACAGACACAGACAGGAATTTTACTGACACACATATAGAGAAATTACTCCCAGGGCGAAGGTTATTGGAATACAACCAGCACTCGGTTAGGTGCGCAGACTCACGATAAATGTATTTAGTTTGGTTTGAAATTTTCCGGCTGTTTATTTCTAGCCTCCGTGAGTAACAACAAGCCTGAAGAAACCGAAATGGCGTTTCGGGAAGAAACCTTATAAGTCACAGACCTTGTCGAATTGCTACAGAGGGCGCGAGATCCAGATAATTTTTTTTTTCAGAAACCCTATAGTCCAATATTGTATACGATTGTCCTTCTTATTTAAAAAAAAAAAAAACTTTTGTGGTCTAAAATTGTTTTGAGTTGAATAAACATATTTTTAGCTACGAAATGTTATTATTATTTTCCTTGTACTGAAATACAATTATTATTTTTTCAGAAACCCCTCAAGTCCAGCAACTTTAAAATTAATTTTAAATAATAAATAATGCTTTTTTTTATGCTCTTTCAAGTTGTAATGAAGCATCCCGCTCAAAAGGTTGGAGTTAAATTTTCTGTTCAGCAATTTCGATGTAAGGTTGCTGTTAAAACAGTTTTTTTTTTCAAATTATGGAAAATTATGGTTCGTGGCCTTATGGGGTTTTTGGAAAAAAATTGTTTCTATAGATCATCTAACTAAGCTTTTGTTGAACGTACAAAACTTTTTGTCACAAATGACTAATTTTGTTGCAAATGACTAAACTTTTGTTGAACCAACAATATTGTTGCTTGGCAAAACCTACTAAACTTTTGTTGGGGAACCAACAAAATATTTTCGTACTGATAACAAAATTTTTGTTGCCGTTTATATTGAGATTTTTTGTTGTTGAATCAACAAAATATTTGTTCTTTCAAACAAAATATTATTTTCTGTGTTGAATCCGGAATTTATTTCAAAAAAATTCTAGAAATTGTCAGCCGGTATAGCATTATAATACCAAATTTTTTTATTATTTAAACAAACCAAAGATCCAAACGTTATATAAGATTCCTTCAAAGCATTGTAACTGTTTTTGGCTTTTAGCAATCCCTATAAAACCTATTAAGAAATTTGAAGAACAATAAGTTAATCTTTTGTTTCTTGGAACAGGATTATAGTATTTAAATGAAAATGGAATGCATTTGTGTGATAGAGGCAACCAAGACACAAATACAGTCCTAACACGAAGAATTCTAATCTTTTTACAATTGTTAATATTTCAGAACAAAATGAATTAAGACTGAGTTTAAGTTATTATAGGCGTTCTCTGGTTACAAATTGCTCTAGATACCAGTAGTAGTTCATATTTCTTGGGGAATTCAATAAGTTTGTTTAGTTTTGGAACTACAGTATTGTTTTTTTATCGTATTTCATAATTAATAAAAACTTTCAAGTTTGTTTTCGAAATAAAGATTTTCATAGTTTTCAGAAAACTAAGGTTATTAAACTCAATGCTTTTAGTGGTTCTCTGTATATTCTGATGATTAAAAAAGTATCAAATTTATATGACCACGTTCTTCTAGAAGATTGAGAAATAAATCTAGTACTGTAAATCTAGTACCGTACTGTTAAATGAGGTACTGTAAAATGATAAAAAAAAAGCACGAAATATTTATTAAGCTAATTCTTTAGCGAACTATTAATTCTTAACTATTTTTTAAGTGAACTTCAGCTTAATTCTGTAGTGAAATTAAAAAATGCTTAAATTTTACAAAACGACTTTTGCCATTTTTAAAAGATAAGTTTATAACATTGGTTTTGAAATATGGGTTTAAAATGGCAATACACAGTAAGAAAAAGACACTTCAAATACA
>JAFNEN010002625.1:0-15375 GCA_019343175.1 Oedothorax gibbosus
TTCGTAAAAAAACCCTTCTAAACGAAATTATAAAAAAAATCCCAATTTCCAAACATACTAAATCTATATCTACAAAAAAAGAAGTCCTGACTGACTGTTTCACGTATCACCACCCATTCGAAATTACTTTAGTTACAGACTCCTCATATTAAGGAGCTTATTCCTAGGTACCGAAGGCGTCATTTAAGAAGCGATTCTTTGAAATTCCAACCTAAACGGGTATATGAGGGCAAAACGTGAACTAATTTCTCCATAGGAATAGCATTGTGCACTGTTGTAAGCATATGGGATTTATACTTTTCATTCCCAATTTGAATAAATATTTAAGCGCGAGTGAAAATGAAGTATAAACAAGTAAAAGCAACCACAAGTAAGTAACCACATCAACTGTCACATGAGAAACTTATTTAAAATGATTATTTGAAGAAAAATTTTATAAGTTTTAAATGAAGTTATAATATGTAATTGAATGTTCATGATCTTTTGATCATGAATACTATTCGTTCATGAATTTTTTCTTAAAAACGTGTTTGTGCTAATCCAGCAAACTTTAATTACAATTTGAAAAAACAAGGCTTTAGGTAGGTAAGATTTTAATTATATGACATTGATATTATAATGAAAATATATACTAATGTTAAAAATATAACCTTCAGAAGAAGAGTAATAAAATATAGACCTATTTCATAAACCAAAGCAATTCCTGTTTATATAAAATAAATCAACAATCAATTCCTGTTAAATAAAAATCTTGTAAACAATGAAATTATTGACAGAAAAACGCTCGATGATATAAAATTGGCAAGTTAAACATCACTTTTAAAATCTTTAACTTCAAAATAATTTTATTGTAACCTTGTCAACAAATTTTTTTACAAATAAAAAGGCATTTTATTAGTTTTTAGATTGATTGGTTATATTTATTGACAAAGCTATACTAAGCTGTTACTAAGTGTAAATACCATATAACTTTTTTCCCTTCTAGTTTTAAACTTAGTAGCATTAGCTTACAACGTGAATACCTTTAAATGTGTTAACAAACGGGGAATACGTGTACCAAAATTGAAGGTCATCTTTGTTTTTCAGCCTTGCCTGTAGCATTTGTTGTTTGGGTATGGAAAGTGGGTGACAGACGGACTGAACGACTATAATGACATCAATGTCTTCCAAATACATAGCATAATAAACTAAAAATCAGACTTTTTAAGTAGTGTCAGGTGGGGTGAAATGGATAAGTGTTGTAAAAGGGATAATTTTATAAAAGTAGGTTTGTAACAGAATCTTCACTTAACCCGCTTCCACACATTCGTGTTTAACAAGAAAAAACGTGCCAAAGATAAAATTTATAAATTACCGTCAAAGCGGGTATCTTTGGCCATGGAGGGTAACTTTGGCCACGCTTCGAAAAAGATTTGTTCTAAAATTTCTCTGCTCAAAATCATCAGACTTTAAATTAGTTAGCATTTTTAGAAAGGTGGCAACATTGGCTTTAATTTAATATGACTTTTTTTCTATTTTAATTTTGACGACACCAAAAAAGAGTTTTATTTCTGCAAGCGTTGAAGAACAACAAAACTACTTCAGTAAACTTTCATTTAGAATTGTTCAAAAATTATTGAATATTGAGTGAGTAAATACTCTATGCGATTCTTTAATCTATTGGGAATAATATACCACCATTTTATTCTATGTTGAATATTTCAAAAGCTGTATATAATTGTTGGTCATCGGGAAACTTTTGACCACGAATGCGGCTAACTTTGGCCATAGCTACAATGATTTCCTTATGCTATATTACACTTTAAAAATGAACGAAAAGCGAGATTCTTTTTAAATAATACATTTTAATCTTATTCTTATAGATATTCTATATTATTATATCTTTTTAAAACTTTTTAAACGTAATATAGAACGACACTTAAAATTCCTATTGCTAGAAATGTAAACTTTTTAGAATTCTAAAATACTAATATGTTATTTTATTTTCATTATAATATTGTTTGCGTTTTAATTATGAAAATAATTATCATTAAATCTGGTTTACAAAAATGCATGAGTTGATTTTCTTTTTAGAAATGTAATTTAATTTTTAAAATGTCAGCTGAAAGTGTTCTAAAGTATTGCGGCTAAAGCATTGGGCGATGCAGCATAAACTGAAACAAATAAGAATTTTTCTGGTATTTATCCTGAATCACCTAACAAACTTTAAAAACTAATAATTCTAATGTTTAGTAGTTTTATTATTGCAATTTAAATCTATTACATAGCCCAAAAAGCAATAAATGGTAAGTTTGGTGAGTATTTCGTGCTTGTGTCCAAAGTTACCCTCCTGGACTCGAATCATATCCTAATTTTTTTTGTGTATTTTCCTTACAGTGTTTACCAAAAAAATAGCTGAAGTAATTTGCTTGGAAAGCATGCTCAATCCCCCCAAAATAACTATTTTTTTCTTAATTGATTAATTCAGATTTTAAACACAATTTCATAGTCAACTTTTGTTCATGAATTTATTTTTTTTTTGCACACTTCATATTAAAAAGTTTGGGGCAGTTGTATTGAGCATAAATGTTCATGAAGAAAATTTGGAGGCCCCCTTAAAGTGGGGGTCCTGGGAACGTGCCCCGTTTACCCTGCCGGAAATCAGACCCTGTTGGTAAGCTACGATAAATATAATCATGGTGGATTTTGCCAAATTTAAGTCTAGAAATTTTATTACTGGAATTTAACTCAATATTATTGAAATTTTACATTGATTTTTTTGAGTGATAAAAATAACGTGATATATGGCTCGGGCTTCTTCCCCAACAAGTCGCGAAATTTGTGGACGTCCCCTAAAATTGTGTAATACGTGTAGGGGAGGAGCCTAATTTCCTCTCCTGCTGACAAAGGTTTTTGGAATTGGCAAGGTGTAGCTGTTTGGCAGGTTTAGTGTCCCTTTGGCGTAACTTTGAGTTTAACTTTGTTTTATTATTTTGACCTTTTTTAAAGAAAAAAAATACATCTTTTTACTATAAATAAAAGGGGCAAATTGATGTAGTAGGCACAAAGCAAATGAAGTTCATGAACGCCATTTATCTATACTTAAGGTAATCTTAAAAGGTATATCAAGTGAATGTAATTTGTGGTAAAATTACATTTGGCGCTTTTTGACTTTACTACTTTTCAAGCAACCCTTTAAGTTGTATGTTTACTGTCTGCTCTCGCTGGCCTTTATTTCTAATTTCTTTTCTATATACTCTCCACCTCCAGTCTACAGTTACATACAGTGGCAATCTCATTCTCATTTCTCTTCAAGTTCAGACTGAGACAGATGTGACTAGTTTTATTTTAACTTAAATGATTTGTTTATACTTTAGATACTATTTAGTTATTTTTAACTTTTTATGGGTTCATATTTATTTCCTATATGGTATGTATGTCCAAGCAGTGTTTTTTCCCTAAAAAGGTTCATTTTCGAAAAAGCAATGTTATTGTAAAATAAATCCTCATTTAACTTTATTGTATTTACAGCTATATTTAAGTATTTCATACTTCTGGGAGTAACGTTTTATTTAAAAAATATATATATACTGGGAGAAAATAAGGAAAAAATCATTTTTTTCGTTTAGAATGTTTCATTTCAAACTCCGTGTAAGTAATTATTAAATGAATATAACTTTTTAATCCAGCTTAACCATTTTAAATTGTTGAATAATCTTATTTGTAATTCCAATTTTATTACAGTTCTTTGAATCTTTTTTTCTGTATTAATAAAGTGTAATTGATAAATATTTTCTATTACAATTGTTTTAGTGGAATTTCCCAGCTCACCGAGTTCTACCAGAATTAGCACAAGGTAACCAGTTATTATCAGACACATCATAGAATGTAACTTTTTTAAATAATTAAATTAAGTTGCGTTACTCAATTGTTCAGACTCAAAATTATTTACAATTTATGTATTCTCACCTCAGAGTGTTTTTTAAACTTGCGTATCTTAACACATTTGAAGTCTTTCAACACATCTCTTTATACAAACACGAATAATGCATATATCTAATTTGACATTTAAAGTACGAAATATCTATCAAACCTTTTTAACTTGATTTTTATTTTGAAATAAGAGTGGGAACCCTGAAAAGTCATAATAGACATAATAGATCCACAGTTTCAGACTGCTGGATCAATATTTACGAAAAACTTTAACCATATCCTTTAAGTCGGTTAAATTAGTTTAAAAATATCTTTAAAAAATAACTTCTAATGCTCTGAACTAAGGATAAATGCAATGCCTTTTTTTATTTTGTGTGTATTCTTTAAAAATATTTCCTTAACATTTTTACTGCATATCTCGAAAATAATGCATCAATTAACTAATACTATTCATATTTTCAGGTCTTACCCGATAATGAACACTTCAGACTAACTTTCTTCATTGAGAAGCAGACCCATTACATCCGCACCCTCATATCAATGGTGGAAACCATGCAAAAAAATCCACGCAGCCCCTTGCTTCCATTCCCATACAACCCAAATGATGGTATGCTGTAATATCTTTAACCCTTTATGCAACGAATGATGTTTTAGTTTAACCGTCCGTCCGTTTAAACCGTCCGTCCTCCCGTCCTCGACCTTCTAAAATGAACTTTTATTCTAGAAATCCTGTTGATTCCTTCATCAGACCAAATGCACATGCTCACGTAATCAGGCAAACAAAAAAAGCTGCTCAGTGCATGTGCTTTTGGAATTGTAACAACGAAGGAATTAACAATTACGTACAAAACACATTAGGCACTGATCTTAAACAAGGAGAGCATTAAACGCAATTATGAACATCTACCTAACTGGAAACCCCTTTCACATACTTAATCCTGCTTCTTATTATTATTGCTATTATTTTACATTATTAATGCCGTACCTTTTTGCAGATATTGCCAGATAACGACCATTTAAGACTGACCTTCTTCATAGAAAAACAACCCTATTACCTATGGACCCTGAAGGCAATGCTGGAAACCATGGCCGCGAATCCACGCAGCCCCCTGCTTCCATTCCCTTATAACCCAAATGATGGTATGCGGTAATATATTTAACCCTTTATGCACTGATCGAATTAAGTTTTAGTTTTAATTTTTTTCTCCTTGAATATGTTAATTCTAGCTGTTGCAGTTAATTTGAATATAAAAGGGTAAAAAATAGTTGAGTCATAAAATGCACTTTATGTCCTGAATTTATTTTCTTTTCCCGCTTTTCCATGTAAAATTAATAAATTACAGTGACTAACAATGAAATTTTGTTGAATGAATATGTTTTACCTTTCTAGTCATTATTGTGTTGATTCATATTTCATTAATAAAAGCTCACTTCTATCTATTTTCCCTCGCACAAACAATGAAAAGTAAAACAACGGCTTTTTAAGGGATACTTATAAGTACCTTCAGGACATCACGATTTAGCACTGGATAACTAAAGTAAAATTTAGGAAGAATTTACTTTTATAGACTTTTATGTGTTAAATCCGAACATGTCAATCAAAAAGTTAATCTTTCCCCGTTTTCTCCAAATTGAACAATGAAAAGTAAAACATTGGCTTTTTAGTAGTACTTACAAGTTAGTTCTGTCAGTAGAAGAAGGGTTAAAAGCCTGGGTTTCTTATAGGCGTAGCCTCAGTCACGATCGGCACGCTGCTTTGGAAAAAAATTGCTTGAAATACTTTATCGCTATATGTTAGTATTTCTGTGACGTAATGTGAGTGTGTCTTAAAGAATAACCTCTATGTCTACAGCTAAAAGTCAAAGGTTATGTGGCTTATTGCTATGACAATCCATTTAGTCATCAAATTATTGGTAAGAAGCTGTTTCTACTATAGTTTTACCCAGGCGCGCAGCCGAGCTCCCCCCCTGACTGTGACAAAATGCCCTTTCGTCCAAATTTGTGTAATTTTAAAAACTGACATCCTCAAAATTGTATTTTAATGCAAAAAAGCCAATTTGCACAATATTCTTGAAAAACGGAACCAAAAACGTTGCTCATAATCACTTTCCAAAATAAATTATTTGATATGGATTGCCATGCAAAGGACTGACTAAACAGACGAACAGCTTTAAAAAGTTGCCTTTGCCCGCGTTTCTAGGTTTCTACAACTGAAGTCTCTAGAACTTATTCAGGCTGTAGAACTAGTGAAAGATTTTAAACGTGTGTTTTAAACATATGCGAAAAGGCATTAGAAAACTTTTCTTCTATCTTTAAAAAGGCAGAAGCCCTTAGTTTAAAACACGATTTTGAAATCCATGTTCTCCGAATGGCCAAACGGTAAAAATTTTAGGGAAACCCAATCTGCTGAAACTGCCGAATCGTATTACAGAATATCTTTATTTATTCCGTACATTGACCAAATAATAAGGTTTGAAGGTAGTATGGCTACTTCATCAAAAAATTTCAGTATTTACTTCCATATTACTGTAATAAGGCTACTTTTGATTATGTAAGTGGGGCTGTGAAATTTTATTCGAGTGATTTAAGCAGCGATTAATTAATTATTATGAATGAAGTTGATCTTAGGAAAAAAAGTGGGAAAGAATTGACGAATCTCAAAAGTCAACAACAGCGATTGAAACTGAGTGTTCCTGGTATCATATCCATTTCTATTTTGAAGCCCACAAAATAAATCACTTTCAGGCAAACAATTATATGTATTTATTTTGTATCATTAGTTATCGTTAAATAATAATAAAAAGAAAAACTGTTTATCTTTTATAAATTATTTAATTTAAAACTTGAAACATGCTTTTGAATTTAAATGTACCTTTTTGGACGAGGGTTTGTTTTTAACAATTAACGGAAATGGAAACGTGTAAAAAATTAGTAATTTTCCTTTGACCTTTATCCCATAGCTTTTGGAATTCATTCGATTTTTAGGTAGATGAAAGAATTTTTAACTAACCTAACTTAGACATATTTTTAAAGAATCGCTGTTAAAAATTTCATAATCGTATACGTCAAAACACGACACAGATAGAGAATTGTTTTAAAACATTTCACTCCTTTTCACCTCCTTTCACAAATTTGAATTTTTTTTTTGTAGTGATAACTTTCCCTGGTATTCCAATTCCGGCGTAAGAACAATTTTTGTGCCTTTTTCAGAATTCCAGTAATGTTAGTCTCATTTGGGAATTTGTATCAGCCACTCACTGTCTTAATCATTTTCCCCAGCAGGCTAGTTTGTAAAACATGATTGTAAATTTAGTATATTTACATGTATTTCAAAAATAGCATTTTGGAAGATTAACATTTAAAAAAGTTCCCGTACCCCCACACAAGGAATTCTGTAAAAGTGCCCTTCTGAAGTTCAGCCCCCTCCGTGAAAAAATCCTGGCTGCGCGCCTGGTTTTACCACATTTCAACAATGAGGAACTTGCATCCCACCCAAAATGACGTACTTATGCCATTTTCTGGAACATTAGAAGCTACAGATTCTAAATATCAGCTTAAAAATCATAAAAAATTATTAATTTTACTCGAAATATGCCTATTAAAATTCCATGAAACACGTCACCAAAAACGGCCTCTGACGTAACAACACACCATTTGGCGATATTTTCTAAAAATGGCGCTACGGTTAGCATGTTCATAATTAAAATAAACATACAACGTTTTTCAAAACGTTCTATTTAAAAGAACAGACTGCTCACTTAAACCAGCTTTTGATAATAAATTAGAACAGCTTGTTTCTTGCTTGGTTGTTGAATTTAAAATCGTACAAGAGCGCGCTGTTGACACTTCAGACCTAGTCAATTGTTGGATCAATCGAAGTCTTCGTAGGAGATCTACCAAGTCTGATGAGAATAACTGGAACTTGGAAAAACTACTTATTCTAAATAATTCTATTCCAATATGGGGTCATTCAAAACACATTTTGTATTTTCAACAGCTGTATCGCACAGAAGTTGGCTAGAAATTTCACGCCAATGGACAAAAAAAGCCAAGTCTGACGTCATTACGCACTGCAAGAGGATTGTGAGTGTTTTTACCGGAAGTGACGTATTCCCTACTTAAAACTCAATTACTGACTAATTAATAACTTTTTTACTAGTGTGAAAAGTAGCATTCGACGTGTTTTTAAAAGGGCTATTGTCTGCCAATGAGTTTGAAATTCTTGCAACTTCCTCATTGATACATCAAGCTATTTTGTCTTTATAGATGCACGGGCGGGTAACTTGGCACAACAAGCACCACAAGAGCAAAGTAAGTTGAACGAATTGAAATATGCTTTTATTCTCTAATATAAAATGTTCTTACATCGACGGTGAATTTTACGAATGCACTTACGTGCAAAAAAACCGGTATCAAAGTTATACAATTAATTTCAATACAATTTCTCTCACTAAGTTAAACTCACCCTTATTTCAAATAAATTTTAGTAAATTCTTCATACATCTTTCTATACAGTTATATTTTCTTTTTGTATCATTAGATGGTAGAATCATATCTTTTGTAAAATTATATTATGTTTGTCGTAGTAGTTAAATGAAAATATGAAAAAAATATGGTAAAAATCAAATTCACTTGGAAATAATTTTATTTAAGAAATTGCCCTTTATTTCTTCAAGCTTGAATTTTTAAGTAATTAAAAAGTCAATTTTAACTATTTTTAACAAAGATTTGAAAAATTATTGCTGTAATTTATTCAAAAGTAATTATTCCAAAAATATCATGAATATCAGATTTCTTTTGACCTGAGTGCAGTACATGTAAAATTTTTTAGTCATTTTGCTGATAACTAAGAATGAAATTTTACATTTTTAAAACCCCATTTCATGAAAAGTACTTAAAATATGTAAATTTCCTTAAAAGTAATTATTTAAGGTACTTTTGTACATTTTTTGGTCCTTATACATATTCCGTTAACCTGACAGTACCAACGCCTAGCCTCCTCTAGCACCATTTTTTTTGTTTCAAATTTGATATTGAAATAAGTATACCGAACTTAAAAAAAGAACCAGGATTACAGAAACAAAGTTTTTTAAATTAGTTAAAAAATATGTTTTAAAAATAACTTCTAAGGCTTAAAAGAAATTCAATGTTTTTTTGTTTTTTTTTTTAATTTTGTGTGTATTTATTTTTTAAAAATATTCTTAAATAAGTGTTACAGCATTTCACACAAAAAAAAACTTTCGGCTTAAGGGGGACTTGATTCCTTGTTAAGTTACAAATTTTAGCCATATTTCATTAACAGAAGACGACACTGTTTCAATATGTTTAAAAACTGATAATTAAATAACTGGTTGGCATTTTCAAATCATTTTTTTTTTTGTTTTAGGTGCATAGTATTTATTTCCCAGTTCTCTCCAAACGTGTTACCGATAACCAATGCTTGCTGGGAGTAGAACTCAGTGGGCTGGGCTCTTTTTGCCCAGCCCACTGGGTTCTTCGCCCAGCGGGAAGTTTAAGAGTCATTAATTCATCGGCACGAACTCTTTTACTATCTTTCTCGAAAACCAGATGTCGCCGTGTTTTTAAACTAGAAAAAACACTTTATCGCCTACTAGGCGAAAAGCAATCGTTCAGAGCGTTTTTTTTTTATCGCCAATGAAATTCGAGGCCCCACGACTGAGGCCCCCAGGGTCTGGATTCCTACCTCTCCTTCTAGAGGGGATGAAGAGATAAGAACATAGAGGATTCTTTGAATGTCGGGGTTCTGGGTGGTTTTAGCTGATAACTATTTTAACTGGTTCTGATACTAAAGCTTACAATTTGTAGAAGCATTTGTAGAAGTAAAGAAATTTAATAAAGTGATTATATTTTTTGCAACCATATTACGTCATTAAAAGTTTATATTTGGAATGATTGCCTAAAGAAGAAATTTTTTATGGCACAAAAAATCTTTTCTGAAAATCGATTTTAAAATGTTTTAAAGTAAAATTGCTAAAATTAAAACTATTTGATGTTAGTTTAACTATTTTATGGTTTTTTTCTTAATTTATTATTTCAATTAACGAATGTGAAAGATTATGTAATGGAAGTATTGAAGTGCGGTCGAAAATCCGAATTTTGCTTTTGGAGGACGCTGAATTAAAAAAAAATTGTTGTTTTTTCTTTGTAAAAAAATTTTCGTCTGTCATTATCAGATGGATGTAATTGATTCAATGAACGGTAATGGAAAGTCGTGAAGTGGTACACACTCCTAGATTTTAATTATGATTAATACATTATTTCATCGAAGCAATTTCGCGAAACTGAAAAGTTGTGTTTACGACGGGTTTCTTTATAATAATTCATTATCAGTGATTTGCTATAAACGCTACAATAATTTCCTTAACGTAACAACTGTCTTTAGTTTGTTCAAATACTACAAAGTTCTTTCAACCACAATACAGATCTTTTGTTGTACAAAGTCTATAGTGGTGACAGATGATTCCTGCAATTACAATATGATGCATAGAATGTAGGGGGAACTAGGGACATTTGACCCCTAAGGGTACATGACCCAATGCCTTTCTCTCAGCAATGGAAAAGTTATGTGAGTTGAAAGTGGCATCACTTTTTTCCTTTCAGCCAGTTGATCACATGGTGAAAAAAAAAAGCTGAATCATAGCGTATTTGTTAAGTTATGCGAAGAAATACGTTTTCATGCACTGAAAGTAAATTTTTGAGAGCGTAAAGTTTTTCGGTCTACATTTTTTGGTTTAAAAGAAAGATTTTTTCAATTAGTCATTTGTTTAGTTCATGCTATTAGCTACAGTTACATGCATAATATTGCTAATGTAATTATTCGCAAATGTCTTTGTTTTGGGATTAAACAAAAAAAGTGCAACTAGGGATAAGTGACCCAAGCCAATTAGGGATATGTGACCCAAGTAAACACAAAAGTAGACAGAAGTAGACCAAGTAAATTTTTTAAAATATCACGGGAGTCCCAAAAGTAAATGACTGGGTCTTTAACGAAGTATAAGGTTTGTTTGGAAGGTACAAGGGAATTTTTTTTAACGAGCTTACAATTCAATATGCAGAAAAAATTGATGGAAAATGTTTCAAATGTCCTAAAATGGATAATGCATCCAAAATGATATTGATAAAATAGTAGCGATTCTTCAACCACATGTGTTTTCTTTGCAAAATAAAAGAAGCCCCATGTTTCGTATTTCGAACAGAATTTACTTTTAAATTTGATTATTTCGTTAATATAAGCATAATTAATGAGATAAAAAATAAAAGTAATAATTTTGTCTGAAAATACTATGAAATTTATATAAACTTTATAATATGATATTAGTTTTGTTATTTGGTAAAAGTTTTTTTGATTATTTTAAGTTATACTACCACATTTTGGGGTTGGGTCACGTATCCCTGATAGGTGGGTCATGTATCATTATGCATTGGGATACATGACCCAAAACTAAAGTTTTAAATAATTTATATTTTACTACTATTGCATTTAATACTACAGAAAAATACTAATATATATTGTGTACTACTTTATGAAGTATAAATTATCTGCATCGTAATAGGACTAGTCCTCTGTAGTAAGTAGCTGATAGTCTTCTGATTGGTCAAGATAGTGTCACAATTTACAGCGGTGTTACGAAGTACCATTAGGAAAAGGTCTGTAAAATGTAAGAGGCTAATAATTCCAACGTTGTGGCATATAATATCCCCCTATCCTCTTTCTGAAATAAGTGTTTCTCATGATGATCTTATGATAAAAAAAATTAAGATTTTTTTCTCAAACTTCATTTAATGCAAAACAGATTTTCAATGCAAAAGTTGAAATATTCCGAATCGTTTACGTCACGCAAGCGATATTACCCCTTACCCCCTCCATGTCACGGACACCGTCACGTTGGAGCGCACCCCTCCCTCCCCTTCTGGCATGACGTAATTCATGTACGTCCCCCATTTTCTAATGTAATATTTTTAAGGATTTACATATATTTTACTTAATTTAAAAAGAAAAAAAAGATATCAGTTGTGACAATAAGCTATAGCATAGCACATACTAAAAAGCTCCGAATTTTGAATTGGAAAACTGGAACAGTTGATTTTATGATTTGACTTGGAAAATATTTTTTAGTCATTTATAAGAAGAAATTATTTTCTTAATCCTGATGCAAAGATGTAATAAAAAATAAGTGCTTTGATAGTTATGTGGTGATATGTGGTTATGCCTTGATAGTTATGGATACATGTGGAAAGTCTATAGTGGTGACAGACGATTCCTGCAATTACAATATGATGCATAGAATGTATGCTTTCTTCAAGAAAATGTGTTAGAGGAAGCTTTAAAAATTTGATATTGGGGTACAATCCAAAAGGGATAATTATTGCTCGATATGCAAATCTTATTCAAAGTAGCTTAGAAGTTTAGACATATAGGACACTCACTTCACATTTTGAAAGGAGTAATGAACTTGAATTTCTAATTCTTCAGCTATCAAGCAACGTAGATTCATAGAGATGAAAGAAATGAAGAATTTTTTTCAAATTTCATCTGAACTTTCAGTTTGAAGAAAATATAACGTTGAAAAAATGGCGATGTAAAATAGTTTAAAAAGTATCACGGTTTTAATTTGCTTCAAAAGATAACACCTAATAAAGGATTTCCTTATGATAGTTTATGGTTTTCAATAAATATTCTTTGGAATGTGACCACTTCGGTTAAATATGATTATTGACAAAACTTGATTTATTCTTGGGGAAGTGATAAACGGGCCTATGTAGATGTCCCGATGTAATATTGGCACCTTTTTGACACATTCTTGAATTTTGTGTAAATCGATTCTAAGTACCAGTGTCTGTTACAAACCATTTTACGTTTAAACGTAATGTGAAACTAAAAAATTAAATATCCTTCTTATGTTCAAAATCTTTTATCAATTTCAATTAACAGCAACATTGGAATTCAGTCATGTGGCACTGTCTAATTTCTGAGTGATTTAGTTTTAGTTGTTTTGCAATGATTGTTCCAACGTTTTCTTTACAATATTCTAATGCTCAATCAGTTGAAGAAATCACAATATAAAAATCCTTGCTGAATTGGCCAAGTTTGTTTTTTGTCCAAAAATCAGGGTAAATTGGATTGTTTTCAATAATCTTTAAGTTTATATCATCATGAGGTTAGTCAATTTAATTTAAAAAGAATAACAGTTTTCTAGTTGTTTCCCCTAAAGAAAGGAGATAAACTGAATTTTGCAATTTGGTTCCCTGATATAGAGTGACATTACAATCTCTAATATCCTGAAAATATCTATCGACAAAATATGTTTTCAAAATCAAAATATTGGAGGGGGTATTGTGGAGGATTACCAATATTTGTTTAAATTTTCAGAATTAAAAAACATGAATTTAATATCGTAAGTTGCAACTATATGGGTTTATAGATGTATATCTGAGTCAGTCTAAAGATTATTTTGGGGTCAAATTAAAAACTATGCAGATCTGTTTTTTGTAATTTATTCTTTTTAATAATACTTAGATGCATGAAAAGATAACTTAGCTAAGTCAATTTTATAATGTTTGTGGCTTTTTTTCTTTTCAAAATGCTGATTAAATTCAGTTAAATTCTTATCTATTACTCTGCTTTACATTTGAGAAGCTTGGGGAAGCTTGGAAGTAAGACACGATAAGTTTTATATTAAACTTTGTATTAATCAACTAAAAAACGCTATTGTATTTTGTATCTTTAAATTCAATAAACAAAGTTTTGAGTACCAACAGAGTTATCTTTTTTATTACAGTGAATGAAAATTAATGTTTCAAATGATCAATTAGTAACATCAGTCTTTTTAATATGCCAATTTAGCACTTTTTCTGTAACCTACCATTCATCTTATATTATTGAAATTGATGCATCCTTATTTGATTTCAAAAATAAACCCATTACCTATTCCCGGGAATTCTTACAACAAGAAAAAAAGTAATAAAGAAAAAAAACGTTCGTTGACCCAACCCTAGCTTTCTCAAACCGGCTTTTGAATGTCCCCATACGACTTCCGGTTACAAGCAAAAAACCCAACCCCCTTAGGTAAGTCCGATGTTTCCCCCCCTCCCCCCCCCCACCAGCAAGCCACTGGTAAACCGCAAAGGCATTTTCTACGAAGTCACCAAGGTTTCTATGCAAAGTACAGGGGGGAAAGGGGTTCCCAGATGTTGACAGATGCGACACAACTCCAGCGTCTTTAGGAGAACCCCCCACCTATGTAGAGGATAAGTACACTTAAATTATTTGGCGACACCTTTCAGGTGATCGCCAAATGTGGGGTTGCCATAATTTCGCTTTCCAAAAAATAGCAACAACTTTCTTAAATTTTTGAAAAAAAAATATTTCAATTAAAATTTTTATTTCGTTGAATGAAAAATAAAAATTTCGATTTGTTCAAAAATATAATTATTGCAGTATCTTTATTTTTTTACTGAATACATCGTATACATAAAGACATTGTATTTGCCACTGATTTCCAAACTTTAAAAATTATTAAAAATACTCAAGATGTGATTTTCAAATTTTTTTTTTGTAGTTATTTTAATTTTTTTGTTTTTTTAAAAAGGTGTCAAAAACTAGTGGCCAGTATTAAAATTGGGGCGTCATTTAGCGAAGAAGATTCCCCATAGGAAAAACCATTTTCGATTTTCAAGGGGTGAAAATTTTTGCTTAGACTCTTAACCGCCCAGAGGGACAGCTAATACTGCCCACTGAATACTTGTCCAGCCTACTGGGGTTCTAACCGTCTTAGAATACAAAAAGCTACGACCAGGTTTATAAACAAACATCCCCTTGATCGTCCAGATTTTTTAGTAAAAAAGGACAAAAGTCAATAACCCTTTAAAATTTGGGCATTACATATCGGGTTGGTTACTAATTTAAAAGTACGATGTATTTTTTAGAAGATCGAAGATATATAATTGAAAAAATATTATTCTCAAATTTAATTTTTTTACTTCGTTACTTTTAATTTGTTACTTCTTTAACTCTTTCTTGATGATTTTGTGGTTTTAATAAGAACAATTGCTGTTTTGTTAATCATTTTTATTATTATTTGTTATTTTATTTTTCATTTTTTATTTACTCAACCATATTTTTGTTTTTAAGTAGTCCAATGCTTGCAAAGCTTCCTTTTGTTGCTTAATTCATTTGGTTTTTTTTTTTTGTTACCGATTTTTTTTTTTGAAAAATAAGGAATAAAGGGCAAAGTCCCGTGACTGATCTATGTATTGACCCCGGAAAAATAATGGGCTTTCATTAAGGTCCAGTTTTTTCAGGATAAAATCTTTATTCATCTACGACTAAAGGAAATTAAACATTTGGGTTTTAAAATTATAAATTTTTCATAAGTTGAATAAGTTAATTTTTTTCAATTTTTTTAAAGTTATTTAATTTACAAATGTATTTTTTTTGATAAT
>JAFNEN010002626.1:0-15039 GCA_019343175.1 Oedothorax gibbosus
TTGCTATTGAAATAGAAAGTAATATTATGTTTTTACGTCAATTCCGACATTTGTTTCGTAAGTAAATGGCTTTTAGTATCGGATTCCTCTTGCATTTTTATTTGTTGTAATCTTTTTGCACTAATAAAATAAATGGTTGCTTTATAAAAAGTTAAATGGAAGAAATTTTAGTTTATTGTGTAATATTTAAGTTTTGTTTTGCATAGTTATTTACTTGTTTATGTTAAAATTCAATTTCCTTTTAAGGATTTTTTTGTTTTAAAATGGAAGTGATGAAGAAAGAAAAAAGTTAGCAAAATAGCAATTATTGTATAAATCCTTTTTACAATGAAATATCTATAAACTTTGCTTTTTAAAAGTAAATTCTAACGAATGAAGAAGTAGAAAAATACTTTTCTGACTTTAAAAAAATAATTTGAAACTTTTAAAAGAGAACATTTCACTGCATTTCAGTTATTGTTTCACCATCTAAATTGACAAAAGTCAAATAAATATTTCTTGAAAATAAGTGTTCTAAAAATAAGATTTTTGCATACTTACAATATGTTTATTGTACTTTTAAAAAGTTTTTTTTATTAGGGCGACGATTCTGCTTCGGAATTATACTTTAAAGATTATGCTTCAAAATCGCTTGAATATTAACTTAGATCTTTCTTTATTTATTAAAAAACAATTAGCTTGTTTCAGATGACGTAGTCCGTTCAGCTATCATTCTTGTTCTTCTTTTTGATCGGCGCTGTGATTGGTGCTCTGTTCCCACGTGACATTGAATCACCAATAGAGGCTCTAGAAAAATAATTTTTACTCATCATGTATGTTGCCACTCAAGAGCTGGAACATGCCCATTTACTTTATCAGTCCATTATAGTTATAATATATTCGACAAGTATTAAAGTATCATATTATACTATGAATTCATTTCGGATCAAATTGTTCAATTTTCATATTTCCTATATAAATTAATTGTTATTTATGATACAATATCCACAATAAGTTAAAGAAGAACTAGGAAACCGTCGCTAAGTGTGGAGAGCTGAAAAAAAACAGCATTCATAAATAAGAAAAAAAACAATGTTGTTTATACATAGATGTCATAGTTAAAGTATTAGATTGGCAGATCACGTGACCTCCAATGCTAACGACGGGAACCCGCAAGAACACCAGAATAGAGGGCATGGGGCCAGTGTTGCCACCAGTTTTAGGAGAAAAAATACCATTTAATTTTTAAAATACAAAAACATACCATAAAAATACTAGCAAAGCCGTATCACGTTTTTTTTTAAAAGTCACTAAAAAGATTCCAAAATGCAGCTAAAATTTTTATGGTCTTGTTTTGAATTTTAGAATTAAATGGTATTTTTTCGTAGTGTTTTTCTCCTAAAACTGGTGGCAACCCTGGCCCCATTGCCCTCTTATTCTGGTCTCCATGCGCGTCCCATCGTTAGCATTGGAGGTCACATGATCTGCCAATCTAATACTTTAACTATGATATCTATGGGTTTGTAACATTTAACCATGATCAGATCCTTCTGCCAATGAGCTCAATACACCGTGGAGTGAGGACTTCCTATACTGTCTTGTAGTAAATTTCGTTCCCGCGGAAGAATACAAAATATTGCGCAAGAGGTCAAAACTACACAGAATATACAATGCGCGTATTAGGTACCAATCTCTCATAGGCTGGTTTGACCTCTTCAGCAATATGTGTGTAATGTGGTTTAGGAACAGATGAAAACCGGAAGTCTGCGCTCCACTGTGTATTGAGCTCAGTGCCTTCTGCACAGCCTGGAAATCGGTAAAAATGCACAAATTTTTGGCACAAATTTGAAATTTAATTTTTTCAAATAAAATTTTTGTTTAGAAAATCACAATACGGTCTGTTATTGAAAAAAAAGTCTTAATATCATTTCCGAATGAGAAAGTAGAACATCCCTACAAATTCTATAATTATAAATATTTAAAATTTATATTATAGCTCGAAAGACTGGTACGTAAATTACAGAAAATTTAAAGTGTTAAGCTCAGATGGTTGAGCTCCTGTTATAATCAAATAAAATATATGATGTCGATATTTTCGTGATAGATTTTCAGACTTTGTATTTATTAACATAAAATAAAATATAATAGTTATAAATTAAAAAGAATATAATAAAATTATAAACGTTTTTTAATGTAATATGCTGCGCAACCTGCTAGAAACTTAATTTGTCGAAGAATATAACTCTTTTAAATAGCATATTTCTTAGCTTCCAGGGAATGATTAAGTTTCCAACTAAGACCCAACGCAATCTTTTCCAATCCAATGACCCCCAATAAGTCAAGGAAGAACTTACTAGACACTCGCTGAGTGAGGAATATCAATAAAATTCAATATTTATAAAATTCAGGTTCATTGCTCAAAAGACTGGTACAAAAATTCCTGAAAAATCAGGGTTAAGCCCCCTCCCCCCCATTATAACCACAGATAGTCTATTTCGACGTTATTTTTTCTGACTGTGTACTTATCCACATAAAATAAACTAATAACGAAAAATTATAATCTGCTTTTATATGTAATATTCTATGAAATACCACAAGTAACTTAATTTGAAGGCGGACCAATTTTAGAAATATAGCATATTTCTTAGCTTCCAGGGAATGATTAAGTTTCCACCTAAGACATATCACTATCTTTCCCAATCCAGTGACCCCCAATAAGTCAAGGAAGAACTACGACACCCTCGCTGAGTGAGGATTGTTGTAATTGTGAGTGTCCCAATGCATTATTCAACCTTGGAATCGCGTACAAACAAACCAAGTCCTGTCACTCTTTTATTGTTTTCCTTTCTCCCGTGTGTGTCTTCTTCTTGGCCGCGCCCGAAGAATGTGAGTGGCAACGGTGCTCGGTTCATTTTTCCCTGCACTTTGGGCATCTCATTTGGGACCTTCAAATGGTGCGTGTAACTAGAGGGATGGGAAGGATGGGACTGACTTGGTGTTTTCGGTCTGTTCTTTGAACCGAATTCATCGTTCTTGTTTTTAAATAAAGATAGAGATGCACTTGTAAAAATAGTAATAAAATAAATACAATTCGACAATAGGTACTTGACTGTATCGCTAAAATACCTTCCAATATTAAATTAATTATAGTTTGACCCCAAAAATAACAAACGTATATATTTTTTTGCAAAATAAATCTTTAAATAATTCATAAAAATCATTTTAAAATGGCTTAGTTTTCATTGGTACGCACGTGATCACAAACACGTTGATTTGGCTGACGTCACTAGTATCTATAAACAAACCGGTGTGATGTTTTTTGCTTGCAATTAAACTGGATTCAATCTAATTTAGTATTAAAATAAGAATTATATAGATATTGAAAGGATATTTTACTGAAGCGGATAGTTCAGATTTGCTTAAAGTAGATTCCAAAATGGTGTTTCAAAGTTTGTTTATAGTTACTAGTGACGTCATAGATACCACGTGATAGCCACAAAACGTTTTCGGGCGTAATTTTTCGTCCTAAATTTAAAATTCATTTTTCTTCCGTTTTATGGGGTATTTGAAAAAAAGAAAAAATACGTGTCTAATATTTTTGGCATAGGAATATTTTAAGCCAATAAAAAAAAAAATAGTCAAATACCCTATTGAGAACGGTAATTTTTTCCCCTGCCAATGGAAAATTCGAACTTGGCCGAGCTAGGTTTGTTTATGAGAAAGAAAACGATGTTTGACGCAACTGTGGCGTCACTGTACGCGCGACCGTTAAAGTATAGACGAATTAGCTGCTTGGTGGTTTGTTTGTGGGAATTCTAGAATAAGTTTGTGGGGTTCTATAATTTACCAAGGAAGTAACTGTGACGTCATTGTAGGCGAAGCCGTCCACTTGTCCATTCACATTGCGAAGAGAGATCTGTGTGAAGACTGGATGTGAATGACGTGTGATCAGAGATATCATAGTAAAAGTATTAGATTGACGGATCACGTGACCTCCAATGCTAACGACGGGACGCGCATGGAGATCAGAATTTAAAGGCAAAAATGTCAGAGTTGCCACCACTTTGAGAAGAAAGATACTAAGCGTCATCGAAAAAATAAAATTTAATCTATATACATAAAAGGCAACTTCCGTTTGTTTGTTTGTTTGTTTGTATAAGACACGAGATCAAAAGAACCACGCAACAGATCGTCACGAAATTTGGCACAAAAATTCATCTCATCTCTGGAACAAACATAGGCTAAGAATTTTTAGAATCGGGCCATTCCTTCTATAGTTCTCGAACGTTTTTATTCGAATTTTGTGAAAAAACTACACCACTTTGGCTCAAATCCGATCTATTTTTACTTTCCTGATGCCATCGGCTGAAAAAATTAAATAAAACTTTTAACGAAAACATTTAAAATTGAAAAAGTTTATTTTATTCTGTTGCCATTACCTTCAGAAACTAAATTCATTATTTGAAAAATAATTGACATGTTTCAAGTGACGTAATTCCGCCAGTCTCCATTCCCGGATTTTATTGTGGGCTTATTTGATGATTTTTTCATTGATTTTCTGTTGACTGCATGTATGTATATTTAAGCAATAAATGTATAGTTAAGCTATTACTGAACTATGATGGTTAATAAAGGCCATCGCACTAGAAGCCGCATTATTAGTGTTTTATGTATTTATTTTTTCGCTAAATACGTTGCCAAACTCTGCCAAATTACTAACTTAAATCTCGCCAAATGGTCAATTTCTTTTATAAATATTTATAATCTGGTCGGTTGTTCGAAGGTCATTGTGTTAGAGCTGTAAAATGGGTGTGTTTGTAGCTATATCTATTTTCTCGCCAAATTATTTCCCAAAACGCGCCAAATGAGCTAAAAGCTTTTATGTATTTATGAGGGAATTGTGATGACATTTATGAGTGTATTTTATAGCGTATTTTTCATTTTGGAATTTTAAGGCAATGAAACGGGATTTTATACTTTATAACGAGCCGGAACAATAACATAAGTTTATGATCATATAACAGGTTATATGGTACATATATTTGGAACGATCATTCAATTATTGTACATATCTGCATTGATTTAGTACTGTATACCAAGTACCAAGCCAATACCAAGTACTGTATGACCAAGAGTGATCAGTGTTATTGTACTTCTTAATTTTTCAGCATTTTGTATTGAATTATGGTAGAAATTTGTACTGCTTATATTGTATTTATATCTGCAAAGTGTCAAAAAAAGTTACTTAATTTATTATAGAACTCCCTTGAATTGCGTTAAAATAAATGTTTGAGACCCTTTTAAGATTTAGCCGTTTTTTTTTCCCTTTTTAATTCTTACTGATTATTTTTTTACTTAAATATGTATTCTTTTTAATTTGAGCTTCTTATCAAAGGTATTTTTGGAATTAATATTAATCGTTACTATATCCAAGTTGGGTAATTAAATGGAAAATTACTGGGTAATCTTCATATCTTATGTAACTAAAATGAGAGAAAAAAATAGTTAAATTGACTGTTAAATTATTTTTCCACCTCTACCCGTGCAACGTCAAGTATAACAGCTAGTTTTTAATAATTTTGCAATAATTTTTTATAAAGCCACTAAAAAGATTCCAAAATGCAGCTGGCATTTTAAAGATATTTTTTTTTGTAATTTTACAATTAGATGGTATTTTTTCCTTAAAGTGGTGGCAACACTGACATTTTACCCTTAAATTCTAATCTCCATGCGCGTCCCTTCGTTAGCATTGGAGGTCACGTGATACGCCAATCTAATACCTTTACTATGATATCTATGCGCGTTGATGGACACAGGCTCTTTCACACATATATCTATTTATTCACTGAAGGAAGGTCATAAAACAAACATTAGGTATAAAGAAACATTTAAAAAAATCCGGCTTTGGCTAAAACTTTTTATATGTGCATATGAAGACAGTGCCTCCAATAGAGGCTTTGTAGGTATGGATACATTATGCCATGGAATCACGTTTTTAGAGACATATTCTGTATTTAAAAATATAATCAATAAGAACTATAAGAAGTGACTCTCAATTGAAGAGTACAGGGGGAAAAGAGCTTGATTTCGTAGGAAACTTTCCGTATTCTTTTGTGCTTGGCGGACATTGGCGCCAGGAAACCGGTTTTTCTTTCGGTTTTTCTTTCGCGGTACAAACGTGTGACTCGTGCCCACTGATCTCTGGCGGGAATCAGGGTTGCCATGAGAGAAAAACAAAGTGAGTAACCGGTTTCCTTACACCAGTTTAGGCAAAAACCCGCTATTGTTGCCAAATAATCCTGATGCAGACTGATTCCTATGAAATCAAGCTCTTTTTCCCCTGTACTCTTCAATTATAAACAGTATTAAACATTAATAAAGTATTAAATATACTACACTCTTAAAACAAACGAGCGGTTTTAACTCAGTCTGAGTTAATTTCCACTCCTTCCCGGTGCCGAAAATGCACTTCCCCTATAGGAGTGGATTTCACTCTTTTGTTTTAAGAGTGTAGTATCTAAAAATATGTTTAATTGGGTATAAGAGGTTAAAAAATAAACCTGTTATCTTTAAAGTCATTAAGGATTACCAGGAACAGTAAACAGCAGTTCCTTTAAAAAGAATCATTTGGCGTTCTTAGATAAATCTATCTTCTTAGGAAGAGTTACTAGTGCGGGATGTTTGAGTTGGGAAGTATCCGAAATGATATTCAGAATGCAAGGCCGAATCTGTAGGTAGAGAAAAGATTTCCAAATTGTGCGCCTTGGATGCCAGACACAGCTTTATATATTAAAAGTAGGTATACATACCAGGGCCGGATTAAACAGTGTAGGGGCCTGTAGGTAGTTGATTTTGACGGGGCCCCCTTCGCTCTTTTTTTCGGCATGAAGAAATGCTATGTATTTTTTTCAGTGGACATCATCAGAACTCACACAAATAAAATCAATAGCATCCAAATTTTAAATTCTGAAGCAGTAATTTGTTTTACATCACTTTTTGTATTATTTAATGATCGTAAAATAGGAATTGATTCATAAATACCAATAAATCTAAATGACGGACAGAAATACGCAATTGAACGAAAATTTAAACAATTACTCACCGAACACTTAATGTCCATAGCAATATTAAAAATAGTGCATATTAAAGCGAAAATTATATTTTTACGAAAGCTCAATTATATTAAGTTTTGACATTAAATGAATTTAAATTTTTATTAATATCTTACCTTTAACAGGCCTTTAGCCACTTATGACACAAATACTCGATCCAGACAGAGAAAAAATTATCAACGAATCCTCACAGAGTCAAATACTAAACTGCCCAACACCAAGGCTAAGGATTGAATTGAACTTAAACCTTTAGTGACGCACCAGCAATAAATTTAGTGTCTTATCTATTTTTTGTAATTTTTGTCCATTGGCCTTACCCCTGGTCTTTTGCTACAAGTGAGGACAGGGGATGCGAAAGGATCAAGAGATAAACGGCTGAGTGAGGGGACAGACCCAGACAACCAGACCCCCAAAACAGGAAATTAATCGCTCTAAAAAAAATTCTTGTCGCCCACAGCACAAAAAACGGCATGTCCAGTTATTATTTCGAGCCAACTGTGAAAAGTGACAACCGGATATTTTTCAATAAAATATATTGCATTAAAAATTCATTTAATTTTTACTATTTTTGGTGTACTAATAATTGGTGAATACCCTATTTCATAAATCAAAAATGGTATATTTCGGAAAAACTAATTTAGAATATTTCAGTTTTATTCTTATTTTATTCGAATTTTAAAAAATAAGTGAGATTTGCCAAATAATAAATGTTTCATTGTTTTTTAAAAAATTAAAAGATGTGGGGGCATTAATCAATCCCTGAAGGGCCCCTTTTGCAAAATTTATTTCTACAGATGGAATAATTTTGCAATTTGAATTATCAAAGAAAATTTTTTCGTAATATTAAAACAAAAATTGTTAAAAAGACATGAAGTATTGCAGTAAAAATTACAGTAAACACTGACATTTCCAATTTCCGCATTTTTCCCCTAATTAAAAAATTTTTGAGGTTACAAAATACCAAAATATTAGGGACCTTAGGCCCTGTTGGAAAATATACCCTAAAGTGACATAGCCCCCTTCCCCCCTCTCATTGTTAGATATTTTAAAGAATTTTGCATTTAAAGCTGTCTTTAAAATTAAAAAAAAATATTAAAAGCATGAACATTGCAATAATTCTAACGAATTTTACAAAATTAATCCATTTTTTTTTAACAATGGAACAGAATTATATGTCTGGTTAATTAATGGTCTCTTTCTAGTAGGAGCCCTAATCCTGGACATTTCGGGCCCAATGTTAATTTCGAAGTATTAAATATTTTAGTAATTTGCAAATAAAAAAAAATTATTTTTCTTTAAAAATTTTTGTGATTAAATTTTTAAGAAAAAATAGGCCCTTTAACTTTTTACAGGCCCCTATGCAATGCATAGTTTTGCCTACTGTCTCTGTCCACCCGGACATTGATGACCACCCGGAAGTACAGGCATACAACATACAAGAGATAAGATTGGTACACGTTGTCATACACCTCTCAAATGAAAAATAGATTCTTTAAAATAGGAAATTAGAACGGAATTTGAAAGAGGGTTAAAGGATAGATATTCGGAAATCTCTTCGATGTTGATTACAAATTTCTTTTGTTAATTATTTCAAATTAAAAAAAAGAAAAGTCTGCAGAAAAGAATTTTTTTGTTGGTTTTTGAGAGTTTTAAAAATACCTTGTTTTAACTGAATTCTAAAGCAGTTATAATTTTTGCTCCAAAATGTTCTTTTAAATTAGGCGTATCTAAGGGTATATATATATATTTTAAAATCCGTATGAGCTTTTTTATTCGACGAGCATAAACGTTAGTAAAACTTAACCAAAAAAATTACTTCCTACTAGAACCTCGTTTTCATTCAAAATTACAAAATGTCTTCTACTGAATCCAAAACTTAGCAAAAGAAACCATCAAAAATTCAAAAATATCTTACTGTGACCAGTTTAGATAAAAGTAACCAAATAAGGTGCTATTTATCAATAGCTTTTGTTCTGATTACAACCATATAATAGAGGGGTGTGAAGGCTTCAAAAATAGCCTTTAACATCTTTCGCGGAAGACAGTGGTAATTGTATCCGACCATTTTTATTGCCTCAGATAACGAAAACTTCTCTTGGGCCATTACCACGTGTTGTGGGGTGGGTTGTTAGTCTAGGGAACAGACATGTTTTTTTACCCCCTTTAAGGCTTGTGTGTTGACGTGTTTTTTTTTGCTTTTTAACTCGAGCGATGAAAATTCCTTACTTCCAAAAAAAATCCTTCTGTGAGTAAAAACGTAAATTCTAAGGGGGCCACTTGTTAAGTGAAAGCTGCGGGGCCCTTAAAATGTATGGGGCCTGTAGGCAACTGCCTACCTTGCCTAATTGGTAATCCGGCCCTGATACATACAGTCCCTGGACAAATTATTAGACGCACTGTATTTTTTTACTAATTTTATGTTTCTTAAGAGTTTTTATGCAATAATGGTATATTTAAACTACAATATATTATTGATTTTTATTTAAAAGAATTGATGTAGACTACATATTTGTATTTATTTTTAACATATGGCAACACTGTGTAGTTTAGGGGTATGTACATATATATTCCAGCTTGTGTGCTTGATCAGAGACCCGCTTATAAGCCTTCGTCAAGTAAGACAGACACAGAAAGAATTTTTACTGTCACAGAGAAAGGAAATACACCCAGGGCGAAGGTGGGAATTGAACCCGCACCCGTTACAGTGCAACACTGTGTTGACAAAGTGATACATGAATGTAAACAAGTACAAACCTGTATCAGCTCCTAGAAAAGATTATTTATGTGTGGAATCATCATCCTCAAATGCAGGAGACAGTACAGTCTTGCATTGATAGCATGCCGCGCAGAATTAAAGCTTCGATAGTGGCTAAAGGTGGTTCAACTAAATATTGACTTTTACTAACATCAATTTCACTTTTCTTTAAAACTTAATAAACTTACGCTTTTCTAAATTAATGCTGTTTTCTTTATGTCAAATAAATCGGCAATTGATTGGATAATATAAAAATAAAAAACAAATCGATTTAAAATAATAAAACGGTACAATATCACCGGGTAATTAATATTTTGCATGAAATCTTGCAGTGCGTCTAATAATTTGTCCAGGGACTGTAGGTAATAATTTTAGCCTATTTCAAAATAGGTCTTCCTTGGAATTTACGTTTGAGCACTCACCCCATGAACGAATATTTTGCGGATACCATTGACACCTTTATGTCCGGATAGGGCCGTAGTGAGCCTAGTGGTCAGCGTCTCGGTCTCGGGAACGGAAGGTCCTGCGATCGAGTCCCGGTACCACTGAAGACCTACCGAGTATATGCGGAGTACGTGCTCGTTAAATCTGTTGGGTCCGAAAGTCCTCTAAGTTCCCATACCAAATCAATACCTCTGGGGGTGACAAGCCAATTCTGGGGATCCTCTAGTTGGCCTCTGTCTCTAAAAATTAGATGGATCCACTTATGTGTGTGTGTTGTCTGTTGTGTCTGTCTTACTTGACGAAGGTTTATAAGCGGGTCGCTGACCAAGCACACAAACCTGAATATATATGTCTACCAACCAACCAACCATGTCCGGATAAAAACATTGACTTAAGGAGGAAATGGGCGCGCTGGACCGGGGGTCTCCAAAGCAAAGTGCATCAGTGTTAATCCTATGGCGAAAAAAATATTTTCTCTGCCACATTTCTCCGGCTGTATTGAATATTTTTACAAGCGGATATTTTGATGTGATAAATGTAGCTGACTTACTGGTCCCGACTTTCCCACTTTTTGAAAATAATTCGTATATTTTTTTTTAATTTTCAATAAACAATTTTACACAAAATATTCGAAGCAATTTCAAAAAGTGGGAAGATAAAGACCTGTAAGTTATCTACATTTATTATTTAAAAAAACCGTTTGTAATAATATTCCATACAGCCGGAGAAATGTGGTAGAGAAAATAGTTTTTTCGCCATTGGATTAACATTGATGCACTTGAGTTTGGAGACCCCCGGTCCAGCGCGCCCATTCCCCCTTAAAGTTCTTTATTCGTTCTTCGGATAACTTAATTTATACTATATGAACTGATAGGCTGTGTCCTTGCTACGAAATCAAATGCCACAAATGCAACAAAATTTGGCGACTTGGCAGAGTCAGCCACATGCTATTGCATCACTTGGCGATCGCCAAGTTTTGTTGCATTTGTGGCATTTGATGTCGTAGTCAGGACACAGCCTTACGACTACGATGTTCGTTTGTCTTCTATTTTGTTTACTTCGATGAACTTAAGCAGAAAGCTCATTTCTGTATGGCAAATTTTCTTGCCAATCATCTTTAATTGTTTATAAAGCTTCCTTTTTCAAATTTATTATAAATTAATTTTAACTCACAAAGTTCTTTTTTTAATTCAAATTTTATAACATAAATAATACGATTAAGAGAATGGAAAGAAAATGATAAAATCCTGCAGAAAATAACTTTAACTCAACTAACAAATTTGCATGCATAATAACAATAATTATTGTATAATACAATATAATATAATATTAATATTGTATAATACAATATAATATAATAATAATATTGTATAATACAATATAATATAATATTATTGCAAAATACAATTTGCAAGTTAGTAACAAATTATCACTGATATTTTTTGTACTATTATGTGAAATAAATAGTTTGAAAGTTATTGGGTCATTATGAAATGAATTCACAAGTCATTATGAAATGATTTTTCAATCAGCATAAAATTCTGCTTCCATAAATGGCTTCTTTTATATATTTTGTTTGAATAATAAATATCACGGTATTTTTTTAAAAAAATTATTGTATTAGATTAATTTTAGCTTAGAATGATAATATGATTATTGCATTAATTAATATATGACCAACATTAATTAGCACAATAACAAGCATTAATTACCATTAAATTCTTCTTTCATAAATGACTTGTATATACATTCCGTTTTAATAGTAAATAGCTCGTTATTTTTTGTTCAATTATTTTATTATATTAATTCCATCCATAGAATGAATGGCATTAACTCATAGAAAACAATTACACATTTAAATAATATAAGTGAAAAAAACAATAACACATTTAAATAAAAGTAAAAAAACAATAACTAATTTAAATAATATAAGTAAAAAAAACAATAACACAATAACAGAAACAATAACACAATAACAAAAACAATAACACATTTAAATAATATAAGTAACTCCACCATAATATACTGCCAACCTAAACAAAACCCATTCAGTCAGAAGTCACTCCCCACAGCGAAAGATTAAACGCCGACCCCCGTACAAAAAATGTTTCAGAAAAATGAAAAGTTTAGATATATAAACTACGCGAAGATCGCTTAAGAAAGACCCTTTTTCCCTTAGGAGGAGGGGGGGGGGGATAGAGTCCATAAGATCGAAAGTGAAGACGTCAGAGGGAATAGGCTAGATATAGGAAGGAAAAAATAAAGAAAGAGAAATAGAGATGTTTTGGGTTGATAGAAATGTAAGTGATGTTCATAAAATATGATTGTGATGTTCATAAAATTATTATTATTATTTTTTTGAAACTGGAATTGAAAATAAGAAATATTATATTTCATTCTTTCTTAATATATATGTAATTTTAATATTATTTTAATATCTAACTCTGAGGGGAAGTGTAACACTGTATGAGATTTAAAGTTATATTTCCATCTTATTAATTAAAACATTCTTCCCTCTTAGGAAGTGTAAACTTGTTTTCACCGCATAAGATTTAAATTTATATCGTCATCTTATTAATGACATATTCTTTTTTATAATTTAAAACATTTTATTATACTAAGTCTTCTAAATATTTTTTATTTATAAAATAATATGTATATACATTAAAATGTATGTATTACTTCAAAAAAAAAATTAACATTCAACACACACGGATACATCATTCGCCAGAGTGTAAACACTCAGCGCAAGAAAACATGGAGCAAAACAAACCATTAACAGAGGAACAATAAATACAAAAATCGGTTTCTTATCTTCAGAGCTCATTTTTATGAAGTTTCTAGAGGATGGTTGACAATATCTGATATAATAAAATAAAATTAAAAAACAAATTCAAGCTAATAATTTCAAGCCACTTTTTTATATTTAAAAAACAACGTACAAAGAAAACAACTTTACAACTAGAAATATTTCCTCAACTCTCAGAGATTTAATATAAACATTTTTAATAAAATTTAAATAAATTACTATTTTTTCGACAAAATCTTCAGTTACATTTCTGACTAACCAACCTAGCAAAACGGTGAATAAAAACCGGTGAAGAAAAATGAAAGAGTAGAAAATCTCTGTGGACGGACACCCTGTATGACTTGGTACTGTACCGGGTAGCGACAAAAGTTATTGTTTCTTTTCTTTTTTTCTTTTTTAGAGAAAGAGATGAGGAGAATATATACTTCTATCATGGGAAAGAATGTGGTTTCAAGAAAAAATGGACATGGGGGTTGGGGTATTTTTGGGAAAGGATCGGGGTTCGTTGGAGGTTTTATAGGTGATAGTAGGGAAATTGTTATTATTCCAATGTATTTCGGATCGAATGTATCTTTATGTATTTCGGATTGAAATTGATAGATTTTTATTTTTAGCTTAAAAGAAACTAATTTATTTTTAGTTTAAAAGAAACTAATTTATTTTTAGTTTAAAAGAAAATTATTTATTTTAAAGAATGTGGTTCAGAAAGATGGTCATTGGGGGTTAGGAGTATTTTTGGGAAGAATCGGGGTTCGTTGGAGGTTTATATAAGTGATATTAGGGAAATTGATATTATTTTATTGTGATTATTTTTTTATTATTATTTTATTGTGATTATTTTTTTGTTATTATTTTATTGTGATTATATTTTTATTATGATTTTATTGTGATTATTTTTTGTTAATATTTTATTGTGATTATTTTTTGTTATTATTTTATTGTGATTATTTTTTTTTTGTTATTATTTTATCGTGATTATTTTTTTGTTATTATTTTATTGTGATTTTTTTTTTGTTATTATTTTATTGTGATTATATTTTTTTAAATTTTATTATGAAATTTTTTTTTTGTTTTTTATTTTGCGGGGTTTTTTTTATCTACTTTTAATTAAAAATGGGTAGATTGTTATTTTTTAATTGAATATTTTTTTTATTTGCAAAATTAAAAATAAATTTTTTTTGGGGGGGAAATTTTTTAACTTAAATCAGGAATTTTTTTTTTAAAAAAAAAAGGGGCCCAAAAAAGGGGTTCGTATATTTCTTCTTATATCATAGTGGGGGGGGGAACTTTTTATTTTGATAGGGTTTTTTCCGGGAAAAAAGAGTTTTTTTTTTTTGTTTTTTTAAGGGGGTCTTGGAAAAAAAGGGGAATTTTTTTCTTTTTAAAAAAATTTAGGAAATTTGGCCATGAATATTTTTTTTTTAAAAAATAAAAAAATATTTTAAAAATATGTGGTTAAAAAAGGCCCCAAAACAGACAATTTGTTAAAAAAGGGGGAAAATTAACTATTTTTAAAATTTTTTTATTAGGGATTTTTTTTAAATTTTGAGGCATATTTTAAAACATTTCTTCCACTTTAGATAAAAATTTTTAGTATTTTCTTTTTTTGTTTTAAGGGAGTAATTTGAATTTTTTTAATTAAGCTAGAAATTAAAATTTTTGGAAGTAGGCTTTGATTCGCTTAATTCGCCTTTTTAAAAGCTTTAGTGGTAAACACCTGGAAATTTCAAAAAAAAAATTTCCCCCCCTTTTTTTTTTTAAAAAAAATCATATCAAAAATATTTCCCTTTTTTAATTCTACTCAATATTTCTTTTTTATGTACCTTTTAAAAAAAATATTTATCGCTTTTCCCTAAATTTTTGTTGGGAGTTTTAGCATTTTTTTAAATATTACTAACCCGAGTTTTAAAATCCATTTAAATAATTAAAAGGGAAAATGG
>JAFNEN010002627.1:0-14345 GCA_019343175.1 Oedothorax gibbosus
GGGGGGCTCAGAACTTGTACTCTGGCGAATTTTTATTTGGTTTAAAATAATACACAAAGAGGCAAGAAAATAAAAAGTGGCTTCCAATTTTTTTTATATTTTTGCCTTCAAAAGAATAGGATGGTAACCATAATTCAAAGCAACACCAGGAAAAAAAGGAGTTATAAATTATGTTCGTTGGCGTCTACCAGACGATACGATTTCTGACAATTTTTCCAATAAACAATCCGATCACTGAAACAAAGTGTAAACACTCATAAATCTCACGCAGTTTAAAACATTTCGGTGAATTGATGACGTTCGCATTATAGTTTGCCAATGGAATCAATGAGATATTCCCGCCATATTTTGCAGCTGGCTCAAAAATTTCTTTCGAACTTAACTTTGTATAACATTTTTACGAATTAATAACCTTCGGATAATATTTTTGACTTTTTCCCGCCAAATTAGACTCGAAGCCAAAATAACTAAATGATTGCTTTAGAATCAGTAGGAAAATACTTGTCGTCTTGTCTCAAATGTGACGGGTCTGGGTAATTGAATATAATTAAATAGTGGAATTCCGAGTTTCACGGTAAGAATTTTGTTATATTTAACTTTAATTTTTTTTAATTTTAGGTTTTTTTTAAGTGAAACAATCTCTGTAAACATTATAAAATAATTCTGATGTGTTTGATAATGTCAAATGTGTTGTATTAAATAAAAAGCTATACCAAGATAACTTTTTTTATGCATTAAGAATTGAGGGAATGAATTGGAAGCCGTTTTTGATTGGATCACGTGTCCGGCTATTTTTATTGTTTAAAAAATAATATAATTACATAAATTTTGAGCGGGAATTTTTACCAATTATTTAGATTCCGATAGCTTTGGCTGTAAAGAAAACCTTTTTAAAGGAAAATTAAAAATAGCTTGTAATTCCGTATTATAAAAGATATTCAAAAGGTGCTTCCCTTTTTCGATTAGGGGCAACTCTGCTTTGACCTATCAGTAGAAAAATATTTCAGAAGAAAGTCAGTAATAGGGTTTTATTTCTTGGGATAAAGTTAGTTACCCCATTCGATGGTACTTGAAATATCATTTTACTATAAGGTTTTCTATATACACCGTAAAGATGTAGTTAGAGGCTACTTTGGTTAAGTACTCCCCATTAGCCCATATAAATAAAAAAAATCCTCACAGTTTTTTTCTTTTTAGGGGGGGGGTAATAATTTTCTAGGGGGGGGGGTGCGTCGTTAGCTCTGGGGGGATCGGCACCTCTGAGTGGCGTTATAAATAAGGTGGAATATTAACATAGACAATCATGTAAAATACATATTATATACTCGTTTTTAGCTTCCACACTACGTTTATAACGTAAAAAATGGAAGGCATTATAATCGTTCAGTCCGTCTGTCTGTCTGTCCGTCACCCACTTTCATAGCCCGAACTACAAATGCTACGGACAAGTGTGATACGTCAAAAAATTCAGCGCATCGAAATAAGAATACATTTAAAATTTCAGAAAAGAATTCGAATTCGAAGTACTTCAATTATTTAAAAAAAACTGCAAAATTTAATGCTCATTTAAAAAGCAAAGGAAGCCATTTTTATTAGAATTTAATCACCATTGCCATCGCAACAATCGCTCGAGAAACTTTAATTCTTTTAGACAATAAATTAAAATAAATTTATGTTTGCGACATCGATCACTTTGAAATAACATCAAATATATTTCACTACGAGATTCTTTGTACGTTGATATGAAATATTTTCATTCTATTTAAAAGCGAGGAATATTACATATTTGTTGTTTGAAATATAGATTAATTTTTGCAAACGATAAGTAATAATTATTGAATTTTCGAAGTAAAATTTTAATGAAACTAGCCAAATTTAGCATGTAAATGTTTAATATAGAATTAATGCTGTGTTTGGAGCCTTTTTCCCTGTTAAACACAAATGTTGTGCGGAAGCGGTTTAAGTGACAGATTCTGTTACAAACCAACTTGTTTTTTCAAAGTTATAAGCTATCATATATTGAATAAATTTTAACACTTTTATGTGCTATTAGTACTAGTTTAATCAAAATAATTTGTGAGTAGTAATGAAAGCAATTTTTTTTTTTAATTTATAAAGACGGCATTTTGGATATCATATAAACTTATATTTCCAGCGTTATAACGGATTAATAATTTAAAATTGTCGTTATGAGAAAGATTAGAGAAGACATTAGGAAAGATTAAGAAAGACATTAGGATCGAACGTATATAAAGTTATAATCGAGTTGCTAGTTGCCACCAGATTTGCCGCCTGTAGGCTACGATTGAATTTATTTTTGCTTTTTTTTTGTTCGGCGTCTGAATGGTGTTTTTCCTTCCCTCACTCCCGTTGTAAGATATCCCAGATATAGGTTTCTTGACTATTTTTTTCTGCCTACATATCATCTATGTATATTTACACTCTAAATCGAAAGCGAAATAATAGGCGATTTTTTTAAATCGTTTTACAATTTTTCTTACAACTTCCAAATCCGGGGGGAAAGAGGGTGCTTTTGCCCTCGCAGCAGCCATGTTTGCTACTAAATATTAGTACTGTATATATACGTTTACGGTTTACGCATTAATGAAAATTATTTGTTTTCTTTGTGAAAAATATCAGTATCTGTATAATTAATTTTTGTTATGCCGAATGCCGCTTTAATTGGTCATAAAATTTGCCTCCCCAAAAATTCGCCGCTCTAGGCTACAGCCTACTTAGCCGTGTTAGAAATCCGGACCTGGTTGCCACAAAGGAATGTGGGGAACGTATAAACAGAACATCCACTCCAACTGTAAAAGAGGGTGGCATGTTTATTGATGGGCGCCAATGGTCAATCAGTACCCGACAGAAACTTCTGGTAAGGATCGCTTCACTGCTAGGAATGTGTAGGAATAGTTATTTATGCAACTAGTGCGAAAAGTAAGGCTTTTTTTTAAACGAGTTGAATAAATTATTTCGCGAGCGAGGTACGAGCGAGTGAAATAAATTCACGAGTTTAAAAAAGGCTATTTTCAACGTGTTGTCATACACTATTTTTTATATAATAACGTGCAAAAAAAGTATTTATTAAATTGACATTTATTGATTGGCTTATTAATTGTTTCATTATACACGTTTCAAATGATTTGAAGGTGATTATTTATATTAATGATATTTTAAAAATCACGTGCAAAAAGTATTTCTTAGATTGGCATTGGAAATAAGAGCCAAAATAAAGAATCACTTTCAATAAAGAATTGTATACCAATCACAAAGCCGCCGAATAAAATATCACGCTCTAATAAAGAATTTTACACCAATCAGATGCTCTTATTTACTTTGTCGCACTAGTGCTTAAAAGTAACTTTGAAACACGATTTCGTTAAAGCATCACTTTTACCACGATTATTGATTTGAAAAAGTCAGTTTGCACATTATAAAAAAATAACTATTTTCTTTTAACTCCGGTAATTGTAAGTAAAGGTGTTCTTTTATTTTTGATGATGCTTTTTTTTTGCATTTTATTAATGTATGAGTCAGGTTAATGATGCTATATGAACTTACATAAAATGATGCGAAAATAACGAAGATAAAAATGATGAAAAATAACTTGATTTTCTTTTACCTCTAGTCAATACAAGGAAAGTTGTTCGGTTTTTTTCAAGGATGCTATGCTTTTATTTAGTACAGGAGTTCCCAACCTATTTGCACCTGCTTACCACTTGATACTTTTTGAGAAGTTTTGGCGTACCACCAGACCTATAAATATTTTAATAAACGTATAATATTTACTCTTCTAAAAGTGTTCAAAGACTTTTTGAATTAAATTCCTAAGAAAACTTCATATTTAATGGTTAGATATTTGTTTATTTATAACATGCTTATAATAAAGGAGAAATAAAAAGATTAAAATGGTATTAATTTTACAGTTTATTTATTACCCAGGTCTAAAAACATGCAAATAAAAAAAATAGTACAAACTCAGCAAAAAAATTAATCGTCATACAAAATATACTTTTATAGTTTTTAGTGCGAAACTTGTTGATTACTTGTGATTATTCTGCTTCTATGTTTATTTTCTATGCACAAGAGTTCAGAAAATCCACTCTCACACAAGTAATTCTTAACTAATTGCATCAAAAATAGCAGAGATTGCTGGAAGCTCAAAAGGTACTATAGGTTTTACATTTTTTCCACAAGTTAATTGAAGTTAATTAAGGTACCCGACTACGTTGAAATGACCATTTTTTGGTGAAATTTAAAAATTTTTTTTTATTATTTTAAATTATAGCGGAGATTTTAAGAATCCAAAAACAGTCTCTATATTGACTCTGCATAAAATAATCTTTCTTTTTCTGCATAAATGAATCTCCTTTATATAGTTTGTTGACTTTAAATTGATTTTCGGCAAAATGAAATTTTTGAAATTTTTCTTTCTCGACAAACCATATTTCTCAAAAAGTACTAACCGAATGTTTTGAAATTTTTTTTGTGCATATTTTTTATACTATTATCTAGGGAATAGACTACAGACTAGTAATTTAAAGAATTATTACAGAAATTATGGCATTCATAATATTCATACTATCATAAATGGTAGAAAAAAAGTACATAAAAATCTTTAACTTAGTTTCGACAACTCATAACTTTTTATTGGTGCGATAAATTTCTTAGATTGTAGTTTATTCTCTAGGTATCAAATGAAGATTTATTAATTTATAGTTGTTTTACAGAAATATTAAATATTTTTTTAGTTAGAAAGTCTATCGTAAAGGTTAAAAACATCCAAATTTACCTAAACAATTTTTAATACAAAGAATATATTTATTTAAAATAAAAATGGTCACTTATTATTATTATTAGTTGTGTTGGTGAACATAAAAAATACATAAAATATATGTATTAAAATTTATTTTAAAAATGAGTGTCCAACGTAGTCGGATACCTTGAAGATTTCTCTTTAAAATAATGTTAATGTTTAAAATAATGGGTAATGTGTTTTGTGTGCTCACTGCTCACGCTTACCACCTGAAATTTTCCCGCGTACCACCGGTTGGGAATCCCTTTTTTGGTTGGTTTGGTTGGTGGTAGACATATATATTCAGGTTTGTGTGCTTGGTCAGAGACCCGCTTATAAACCTTCGTCAAGTAAGACAGGGCACAACAGACAACACACACACACACACACATAAGTGGATCCATCTAATTTTTTAGAGACAGAGGTCAACTAGAGGATCCCCAGAATTGACTTGTCACCCCCAGAGGTACACTCTTAAAACAAAAGAGTGAAATTCACTCCTATAGGGAGAAGTGCATTTTCGGCACCGGAAAGGAGTGGAAATTAACTCAGGCTAGTTAAAACCGCTCGTTTTAAGAGTGTAGGACGCAGATTGTTTTCTTTTATTTCTTTTACCCACTCCGAAAAAAGAGTGAAATTCACTCCTATAGGAGAAGTGCATTTCGGCACGGAAAGGAGTGGAAATTAACTCAGACTGAGTTAAAACCGCCCTCGTTTGTTGTTAAGAGTGTATTGATTTGGTATGGGAACTTGGAGGACTTTCGGACCCAACAGATTTAACGAAGGGGACGTACTCCGCATATACTCGGTAGGTCTTCAGTGGTACCGGGACTCGATCGCAGGACCTTCCGATCCCGAGACGCTGACCACTAGGCTCACTAGGGCCCATTTGAGCTGGTTAAGAGGGTGTCTACTGTACGGTTACAATCTACCAACATTTTTTTAATTCTTCTAGAATTTAATTGCCAATAACAAAATATGTTAAACTGCAACATAAACATTGATTTGCAAGCAAATTCAACACACTAAGTTTCAATGGATTTAAACGATCAAAAGCTATTGTTCCTTGTTTGAAAAATTCCCTAAAACTTGTGAAACTAAAACATTCAAAAATACATGTGATTAATGTACAAAACTATAAATTTCATTCAAAACAAGCCAAGCGCCCGTGCAAATTTCAAAACCTTGGAGCAGTATAATATAATAGATTTAAGGCATTTTGCTCGAAATCATAAGCTATTATTGCGTACTTAAGCTATTAATAGCATCATGTTGCTCACATCACTCACGCGTACCACTTGAAAATTTCCCGCGAACCCCTGATTTGGTACATGAGAACATTTACATAAAAAGATGCGATGGAATAATGGAGATGACATTGAAGAAAAATAACTATTTTCTTTGACATCTAAAAAATGCAAGGAAAGTTGTTATTTTATTATTCCTTTTTTCAAGGATGGTTTTGTGGGTGCATTTTTATTAAAATATGTTTACTCGTGCTTTTACATAAAAGGATGCAAAAATAACGAAGATATAACAATGTAGAAAAGTAATTTTACTTTCTTTTATCTTCACAATTCTTGTTTGTGAAACAACACCATATTGCAATGTTGCCCATTTTTACACAATACTTGTTTTGCCACTTGTGAAATTTGAACACGAGAAGTTTGTTCTGAGTGCACTTCATGAAACTGTATTTTATTTATATTATGAACATAAAATAATAATAAAACCCGCTTTACTATGTCTTCTCTGTGTGGAAATAAAAAAAAACCAGCAAATACATGAAAGCATGATACTGTTGCGGCCTCAGTAACCCACAGTCTACCAAAAGGATCCTCAAGGGTGGAGATGAGGTACTTCGGCTTATATACTACTATAAACTTTGTAATCAAGAATAGTGGTAGGAACGAGATGGTAAATCAGCGCCACCTAGTTGTTGATGGCATATTGAGGTTGCGTGTGTGGTGAACCGCCACACCGCTCCCCTCTTAAAAACAACGAGGGTTGTAAAATATCGTAAAAATACTAGCTTCTATTTTGGATCTTTTTAGGACTTTAAATCCTTTTCTAGTATTTTTTTTTTTTTTTGTAATTTTAGAAATAAATGGTATTTTTTCGTGGTATTTTTCTCCTTAAAGTGGCAGCAACACTGGCAATTTTGCCCTCTTAAAAGACCTCCATGCGCGTCCCGTCGTTAGCATTGGGGGTCACGTGATCATCCAATCAAATAACTTTAACTAAGATATCTATGATCCAGTATACTAGGGTATAATAGTTGGGTATAGGCTGCATATTTCCGTCTATAAGGAAAGTAGTGGTTGCCTTCGGGATCGAACCAGCGCCTAACGCTTGCGAACAAATCTGGGCTGATAGCGTGTCCAACGCTAAACCAACTGGGCTACCAAGCCCTACTATTTATATAAATGCCACCTCAAGAAGTAGGACTGTGTTGCCTAGTCGGTCAAGACGTTCGTCTTGAATGCGGAAGGAACCCAGGCTGGGGTATCACCAAAATAACTGCCAAATAACCCGGTGTCGACCAGGGATGTCCAGATATAGAACTCGTCACTTGACCAGGGTTCTAAATTACGATGCGTAATTGGCTATTAGCGCAAAGCGTTAAGATGTGTGATATTTTTGCTATTAATAACGAAAGGCCTAAATTTGAAAATAATTTATAAAATAATTTTAAATAATGTTTATGCATATACTGATGTCTTACATCGTATTCTTAGATATTAGATTTTGTTTATAATACAATATTGGAAACATTTTTGTAACATCTTTTTTTTTATAGAGTAAGCTTTTAGTAGAGTTGTTGACTTCTAGATGGCAGCACCAAAATGTTTTGGCAAATTTACACATCAAGATACTCGATATTTATTTTCTTAATTTTATTTAAAAATGCTATTTCTAGTTCAATTTATTATAATTTTTGAAAATTTCAATATTTCAATTCACCTACTTTTCTTAAATATATTAATAATCCTTTTTTCTGTTCAATATAAACATTAAAATCTTATCAAAAATGAAACTATCTTATTTCCTCGCGATAAAAAAAAGTAAGTATAAAGCTAATGTTTAAAAAATAAAGTTATAAATTAAATTTAAAATAAGTCATTCCCTTCTAATATCAACATTCTTGCAATGTATACTGGGCCTAGTTTTCATTGAAATAACGTACCACACTACCACTAGTTGGACAAAAAAAAAAAAAAATCTGTTACGTTGCTGTTTAGTGGCTCTATCTGTGTATTAAGTAATGTACTAAAAACTTATCATGCAAATGAAGTTGTATATTTATTGTTTTTAAGTTCAAACAACAAACTTACGTGGTGAAGCAATTAACAAAGTTATTTATTGAAAAACGAGAGCAAAAAGTCCACACTACAACGACAAATCAAAAACAGAAGACAAACTTAAAAGTGGAAGTTTGAAGTTACAAAAAACAAAAGTTAAAGTAGTAGTTTATGTTATTTTTCTTAACACTTACCTCTCAAAAAATACTACATTAACAAACATTACTTTTAAAATAATTACACACAAAATTCCTAACATAATTCGAAGAGTCTCAAAAACAGGACGAGCCAGGGGCTTCGTTAGAATGTCAGCAATTTGTTTCTGTCCATCAATGTGTTGAACGTTCAGCACATTCTCCCGGAACTTTCACGAATGAAATGAAAACCGCACTTCGATGTGTTTCGACCGTTTATGGAATTCTGGATTTTTCACCAGTTTGACAGCACTAGCATTGTCGACATGCAGGGTCGGTGTGTAGTTTATATGGGCAATTTCTCCAAACAGCCGTTTCAACCAAATGACTTCCTTAGTTGCCTCACTTGCTGCAATATACTCCGCCTCAGTTGTGGAGAGAACTACACTCTTCTGCTTCTGACTGCTCCAGGAAATCCGCTGCCCCAGCATATTTGCATACAATGCCTGAGCGGGAACGGCGGGTCTTCTGATCACCAGCATAGTCTGCGTCGCTGTATGCCTCAAGCTCATAAGATTGAGCATCACTTTTATACAGCAGTCCATGATTTGTAGTGCCTTTCAGGTATCTAAACACTCTTTTCACTGCTTGCCAGTGATGATGAAGTGGAGATTCCAAGTTCTCGGAGACTACACTTACTGAATAAGCAATATCAGGTCGGGTTGCTGTAGCAAGATACATTAGGCTACCCACAGCTTCTCGATAAGGTACCCTTTCACTCACGGCCGTATTCACAAATTCGGGTCACCCGCAGGTTTCCCCCGTCTGGGGATAGATCGGTAGGTTTCGTCAAATTCCTTATTCACAAGTGCGAGTTATGCCAAAAGGGAGGAGATAAGGAGCCGAATCTGCTCTACGGGTTATCCCACAAATATCGGTGGGTTTTCAGAGGGATATTTCTGAGACATGTTCAAAATCAAAACAAACACAGCTTATCATGTTCTTCTTTCAAACTAGTGATTATAATTATTTAGTTCTAATTCTTTAATTGATCTTTATAAGATTGTTCATTGTAGAAGTACAGCATATTAGAAAGATAAATATATTTTCAACATGATTTAGATTGATACTAAATTTCTACGTAGAGACTTACGTGAGATATGCGATGATAATTTTTATTGTACAATGCATTTAAAAATGTATCTTTAAATTGACTAAAACTGTTTTAAAAGTTGTGTGCTGCGGTAGTTATGCACAAAAATGTTACAAACTTAATAATAAAATACAAATAACAGGGGAATATTATAACCATACTAGTATTTGCCACTTTAAAATATAATTAGCAGGTTAATATTCTTGGTTAAAGATTTATACATATACATAATGATAATTATAAAGGCATTAGTTTTCTTATTTTCCAATATTCCTTTATAATTTTTAATTAAAGTTATTAAAACTTCAGAGTCATCTGGCATTAAGTTTATTTTCTTCGCTTCAGCCATTTTTAAAGGGGAGTCGGATGGGTGTTTGGGTCAAAAATGTCGATTTTCTGTGTTTCTTTACTTTAATATGCATATATATAGCTTTAATTTTAAAACCAAGATTATCGATTTCTGTTTAGTAGTTTTATTTTTATAAGCATATTTCAGAAACTATGTACATCAGTTCTTTACCAATACCTTAATTTTCTTTTGCGTTTCCTGAAATATAAGGTTTTTCAACACTTAGGAAAAATTTTCTCAGGAACTATAAAATATATCAGCGTGTTTTGTTTTATTATTTCTTCCCTATTAATAGATATTTGATTTAAACTGAGGAATTTTAAAATATATCTGCTCAATTTTAAATATATCTGCTACAAAAAAAGTTATATAACTTTAAATTGGATTTTTGGTTTTTTTTTAAAATACATATTTTTAAAAAACTCACTTTGAAAGTATTTTTTTATACTGTGAAATATCTTCAGTTTAAATTAAAGAGCTATGTGTAAGGAACAAACTATAAAAACAATTCAAGTTCCTGAGAAAAATGTTCCTAAAGTTAATAAAATTAACATGGGCGAGATAGAGCCATCCGACTCCCAGGTGCGATTGCGCTCACGATGCAAATAGAACAAGTGAGAAATATCTCTATCAGTAAGCAACGTCACGTGATTCCGCTTGACCAATGATATGTCCTGTTACAAAATCTGATTGAAACCTGAGGAAGAAACCCGAAAGGTGAAACCCAGATAAATCTCGCGGTTGTGAATACGAATTTGAAATAACCCTCAAGTTGTCCCTTCCTCGCAGGATTCAGTTCTGGTGATATCTCGCTACTTGACTCGAACTTGTGAATACGGCGGTCAGAGGTGTATCACTTGCATCAGACCTTTCACTAGGAGTAGCAACAGGATTCACATCAGCCATGTTGAATTTTTCAAGAATTTTAACGCACATAGCTATCTTTGACTAACAAAGATGGAACCATTATCTAACTTAGCAATGTGCATACCAAGAAAACATTCTAAAGATCCCACAGTTATTCGAAATTCAGCTTTCAACTCCTCGACAAACTCATGAATTTCACTGTTGTCAGTCCCAGCTACAAGACCATCATCTACATATAAAGCTATAATGAGTTTCTTGTTATTCTTTATTCTGTAGAAAAGACAGGGGTCAGCTGTGCTGCAGACCATCTCTTGTTTTTGTACAAAGTGCACAAAACGATTGTTCCAGCACCTAGGTGCTTGCTTCAAGCCATAGAGACTTTCGATGCAGCTTGCACACACGCTGAGATCCATCACTGTAACCATCAGGTTGTTTCATGTATACTTCCTCTTGCAGGTCGCCATAAAGGAAAGCAGTCTTTCACATCAAACTGCTGAAGATTAAGGTTTTCAGATGCAGCAACGCTTAAAACAGTTCTGACCGTGTCAAATCTAGCTACAGGGCTATAAGTTTCATCGTAGTCAATACCATGTTTTTGAGAATAGCCTCTGGCACACAAGCCGTGCCTTGTATCTATCCACACTGCCATCAGCTTTCGTTTTTATTCTTAATACCCAACGATTGGATATAAGCTTCTTTCCAGGAGGCAAATCCACTAGACGCCACACTTGATTTTCAGCCAAAGAAGCCATTTCTTCATCCATTGCACACCTCCAATTTTCAGCATCATCTGATGACATGGCTGAATGGTAGGAGTCTGGAACATCACATGCAGCTAGTAGAACAAAGTCCTTCAGATATTCAGGTAGCTTTACCTTACGCTTGGAACCACTGTTCACTGGACTCATCTTCCTCTGTTTCATCCTCCTCTTGAGGCTTGGAAACCACTGATTCAGGGGATTCTTCTTCCTCTGTTTCGTCAGCATCTTGCCAGTACATCGGTGGAAACACTGGTACCTTCATGACTGCTTCCATTATTGGTCACTTGCTGAACAGATAACAGCACTATCTTCTCTAGTGGTTGTTCTTTTCGAAAGACGACATCTCTGCTCAGAATAACTTTATTCTGACTGGGGATCCACACACGATAACCATCCTTATCGCCACAATAGCCAACAAAAAGTCCTTCTGTGCTCTTTTTGTCCCATTTCTTTCTTCTTTGCTTCGGTACATGGACAAAGCAGTCTGTTCCAAATATTCTCAAGTGGTCAATAGCTGTAATCTCTTTTCCAAACCACAGTTCAACAGGTGCTTTTCCTTCTACTGTAGTAGGCCCAGTCCTGTTCAGCCACGTACACCACAGTATTAAACAGCTTCAGCCCACAGTCTTAGAGGTAATTCTTTAGAGTGTATCAAACTTCTAGAACATTCTACGATGGTTCTATTTTCTCTCTCAGCAGATCCATTCTGTTCAGGAGAATAGGGCATCGAAACACGGTGTGGTAATACCCCAACTTTCTAGGATCTTCTGCACTTCTGAATTTTTGAACTCTGTACCACCATCAGTTAGCAGCTCCTTGACGGTGATGCCTGCATTGCTAGATTCCTTCAGGAAAACTTGAAGGCAGTTAGACACTTCATTCTTGTGCTCTAGAAAGAAAACTCTTCGGAATTTGGAGTAGTCGTCCTTGAAGCACAAAAAGTATCTGGCTCCACCAATTGAACTTTCTTGCATCGGCCCGCAGACATCAGCATGTATTAGACCATCCAGCAAACTGTTGGTCGATTCTGTCTGGTGCCAAAGCTCGAACGAGAATGCTTTCCATACAGACATCCTGCACACAATTCATCTGTGATGTTCAAACTTACACCAAACTTTTTCAGAGTCTTCTGAACATGCCACTTGTTTTGATGGCAAAGTCTTTCATGCCACACCTGTGCACTTTCTTCACTAGATGCAACATAAATTTCAGCTGCCACTTCTGGAACGATGACACACATTTCCAATGCATACAGGCCTTTGGTTGTAGGTTTTCCAACAAGTTGCACTTTCTCATGTCTTGTAAACCAGCAGCCTTTCATGTCAGCTTCGAATTTGTATCCTTTACTAATGGTTTCACTAATAGAAAACAAATTTCTTCCAACCTCTGGAACGTACCAAACATTTGTAAGGTAGTTCTTTATCCACTGTCCACCGATTTCATTTTAACGTCAATGACACCTTGTCCATACGCCAAAATGGTGCTATTGTTGCCAACCTGGACTTCTTTCGGTGGTGTAAAGGATTCGAAACTCGAAAAATACTCTTTATGTCTGGTCATATGAGCAGACGCACCAGAATCTGCCAGCCACACGTCTTCTTCTGCGACACCTGGGATACTGCACATGAAAGCATTTCCTTCCCTTGTGTGCTTTGATGCTGGGCCATCTGAAGACTTCACTGCATTCCTTTTCCAGCAATGCTTGGCTATGTGCCCAAGCTGGTTGCACTTGAAGCCACCTTCTTTCTTGCTTCACACCCTTGGGGGGCTGTGTTGACTTCTGTGTCTTTGCTACAAAAGCAGCATTCTCTGATTTCGCTTTACCTGGAAGCCTCATTTCGATGAGTCGCAACCTTTCGGTAAGTTTGTTGACTGTTCGATCTGCCACGGCAATGGACTCCCACACACTCTTGAACTCGAAATATTCCTTCGGAAGCGTTGACATGATTCTGCTCATCAAAAGCAGATCCGGCAGCTCGGTTTGAGAAAGCTTTTTCAGTTCATCATTAAGCTCACAAAAGTTCCTCTGCAATCTTGCAATGTGAGTTGCAATATCTTCACTGGGATCTTTCTCGCTGCTGAAAAAGTTTCTCCATCAAACGATCTACTCTTTGACCGGAACTCTGTTCGTAGATCGAACACAGCTTCTGCCATATTTCCTCGGCAGTAGTGCATGTGGCCGTCAACTCACAATTTGAGTCATCCATACTGCCAACTAGTATCAGTTGAGCAAGTGCATCACTCTTCTTGAAGGTTTTTACTTCTTCAGAAGTGACTTGTTCTCCTGTGGGCAATATCGTTTCGCCGTTAACGATGTCGAGAACATCATGATGCCGCAACAACAAATCCGACCTGGCGCTTCCACTTTGTCCAGTTTCTTACACCTTCTAGTTTTCAATATGCGTTTTGAAATCCATTAAAAGTCAATTTCAAAGTCCTATTTGCCTTTCACCACGATCTATCACGTGTTCTACGTATCTTCACGTGTTCGAATGTTTATGCGTTCAAATAAACAATTCCGCGCAATAGAAACGGGATAAGCCCATAACCTATTGTTTTTAAGTTCAAACAACAAACTTACGTGGTGAAAGCAATTAGCAAAGTTATTTATTGAAAAACGAGAGCAAAAAGTCCACACTACAACGACAAATCAAAAACAGAAGACAAACTTAAAAGTGGAAGTTGAAGTTACAAAAAACAAAAGTTAAAGTAGTAGTTTAAAGTTATTTTTCTTAACAATATTAAAGCAATACCGCACTTACGCTACCCAAACTTTTAGATTTGAAAATCTCGAATGAAGAATGAAATACTAAAATCTTTAGTAAAGTCGACCTCCTTAATGCAACAAATTCACAAATGTTTTCCCCTTTTATGTATTGGGAGAAAAACTTTTTTTTTGTGAAACTTCCATGTAATAAATTAAAGGAGTTACATAATTTGGTTTTGAGAAATTTTCCCAAAATTATTAATTTCATGAAAGT
>JAFNEN010002628.1:0-15259 GCA_019343175.1 Oedothorax gibbosus
CATTTATTTATCAGTCAAAAAGAACTGTTTAGTTTTTTTTAAAACATTATTTGCAATCGATAATTTTTTTTCTTCTTAAAGTACTTTGTGCTTAACGTAAACTCCCCCTTCCCCCAAAACCCCACCTTACTGACAAAAAGAGTTTAAGGCACGAAACATTACTTTTTTTTCATTAACTTTTTTTTTAAAATGTAGCTTATAAACACACTGTTAAAAAGTTTGGTGCAAGGTTGCACCTTATAATCCTGGACCTTCATACACTGTTAAAAAATAAGCACTTTGTTTCACTAAAAATATGGTTCCTATATAGTAGCTGCAACGGCTGTGTGGTGAAACGTTAAACCATATTTTTGGTATTCGGTTCAACCATTTCTCAGGTTTTTGTTTCCAAATCCAGAAAAGGTGAACCAAGCACAAATTTTTTAACAGTGTAGCTGCCACCACTATTTGGAGCGTAGATTTATACCTCTTTTGTGGCAATCGACGGCTTTTTCAAAATCGGCAACTTTGATACACCGCAAAAGAAGTAAATCAACGCGGCAAAAATGGTGGCAGTTAGAAAGATTCCGGTGCAATATTGTACCAAAAACTTTTTAACTGTGTGCACTTTTTTTAAAAACAAAATAGTGTTGTACAAATATTTGTGTAACACTTGTAAGAGCTTCCGAATTAGAGGAATATTTCAACAGTTACCTGAGGCATGAAGCCTACCCCTGGACCGGGCACTGAGAACCCTTTCTGCCCGGGCAGTTTTCCGAATATCCTGATGTGGCCGGTGTTCGGCCTGTGCCGGCCAACGATGCATTGGAGAAGAGTGGTCTTGCCGCAACCACTAGGACCCAGCAGCCCGAGCTGGAATTAAATAAAAATGTGTTTAATGCAATTGCAATTTTACTAATTTTTCCACTCAAAATAAAATAATTAATTTAAAAAATAAACAATCCCTTTTGTAAAATAAAAAGTTTATATATTTATTCTGAGTCAGAATTCGCGCCCCTAGTTTTTGATCCTTATTATCCTCTTTTAAAACTAGTCATGTGACAAGTTCAGCTTACGTTTACAGATGCATTTACATATAGGAAGTCAAGTCGAGACAACGCAGTTTTTGTTCTTACTTTAGACTGCAAAAATAAATTATAAGCTTTTAAATGACTAGAAATGTAAGATTATGTGTCACTACTGTCCCTCACGTGAATATATTTTATTACGATTTATAGCTATTTTTGATTATGTCCTATATTCTATACTTTTGCATTGTTAAAAATATGCTTTTGTAGTTTTACCAAGCCTAACTTTTATAGTGTAAGCTGGGTATTCGTTATTTTTGCTACCACTGTCCAAAATTTTCATTTTCCATTTTCTATAGGGATCAGAAAATTCGGTTTAAAATTCATGACGGAATTTTTCATATTATTCTGTAGATGCCACCTTATATATTTCCGCAAAATATTGCAAATTTAACTTTTATTTTTCTCAAAGTCACAGATGGGGAAAATTACCCGTCATATGCGTATAGGTACATTACTTCGCCCAAGTTACATGTTTTCATAACGAGAAAGTTCTTTCTTTCATATTGATTACACTCCGAAAAGCTTATTTTCTCTATGACAGATATGAAAACCAGTTGTTCTTCTTTGATAAACATGATAATAAAATAAAGAAAAACGGCTCCACGCTCGCTGACCATGCGTATAAAGGTCCCCAGGATTCAGGAAATCCAAGGACAAACACGGATAAAAAAAAATTGCTGTAATTGGCGATTTCCTTTTATCTATGCTTATAATGATAACGTGATTGACCATTTGACTCCATTTTGTGTCAAACAAAATTGACAGTGTCTTTAACCATTATATTTTGGATAATATCTTTCAGGAAGAGTTTGCATAAATCGTTTAATTTTTTTTATTAATCAGGATGTGATGAGATGTTGTTATTCCATGGCTTTATAAGTTAAACGTGATTTTAAAATGAAAATTATTATTTTAATTTAGCTTTATAGCTATTGAACTTAAATTTAGAATGCTAGTGACATTTATTTTAAAATAAGTGCTTTTTTAAGTTTATTTAGTAAGGATGATCAGTCTTATAGAGCTGTTGCATTAGTTTTGAAATCCTATTTTCTGTGAAAATATTGCTTTGCTTTGAGAGCATTTTTTCTCCAGGTATGAAAAAAAGTATTAAAAACAAAACTAAAACTAATTTAAAGGGAAAATATTACACGATTATTAACAATAATTGCTAAAGTTTAATTATAGTGTCGCCTACTGTCAATAATTTTTTTTGCCATTTTAAAACTTCAAAAATTAATAATCAAATAACGAGATAATATTTGCACTTCACATTTATTTAATTTTGCAGTTATGACGATTTTCCTACCAGGTAGAAAAAAAAAAGTGTTGTAAGACCAGCTTGCTTATCAGAAGAAAAATATCGAGGAAACTTTAGAAGTATGTTTATTTAGACAAAGCACGGCACGATTACAACACTAGATTACAATAATTACGACTAATACCATTTAAAGTTAATTAAAGCTAAGCAGAGAGAAGATTTGCAAATCATTAGTTTCAATTTTTTCAAACGAAACAAATGTACATTAAAATAGTAAAAGTAATATTTTTCCTACAATTTTCATCTTATATTTAGTTGGTTTGTGTCAAATTCTTATATTTTGGGGCTTTCGTTTAATTCCCTATCATTTCAATAAATAAAACGAGTTCCTTTTAAATCCACTAATGTTATTGACTCAAAAAATTGCTATTTTTTTCTTTATATTTTTACCAGTCTAGGATTTCTGAAGCAATTCTATATTGAAACCAACATTTCCTTGATATCATGGAAAACCTTGTGACTAATGTTAAAGTTGTTTAAGCTTCCTTGTACTTTGAAAAAAAAACACATTTCTTTCAACAAAACAATGTACCTTAGTAAGGATTTGATTTAAGTAACTAAAGGGAAATTGGCTGCCCACTTAAGTCAAACTATGCCAATCGTTATCTGTCTGAACGTTTATTTCTATTGAACTTACTAAATGAATGACCTTGAGACAGAGAATCTTTTAACATAGTGACTGGGCGACACTAATGTCGCCCAGTGAAAGAAAAATGTCGCCCCAGTAATATGAAAATCAAATCACTGGGCGACATTGAAAGAAGCCGTATTTTCTCAAAAATCCCATCCGTTATATCATAAATTGTATTTAAAAAAAGCATTTGTAAAAAATAAAAAATGGGCAAGTTGTAGCCAGTTGTTGTTTATCAGATATTGCTCATTCATTACACCCTGTGAGTGACTAAACACAAATACTTTTCAGCAACCAAGATGGTCCCCCTCCCACTACAAAACTTTTTTCCCCCTACCCTTTCATCCCGGGCGCTCTCATGGTGTTAGTTCATGTGACAGGCCCCGGACATGCCCCCTGATAGAGAAGCTATTTGCTAGGACCTGTGTAGTTTCTACAAAAATATTTATTAGTGTTTCACGACGCTAACTTCCTATTTCATCCAAATATTTTAATTCGTTAAAAAATTGAACCCAACATTTTATTTAAGATATTATTCCACAAATAATTTATTGCCATATGAATTCGTTTTTATTCCTTTATATAATTTAATATATTCATAGTCAATTGTAATCTGTAAAGTAAATATAGGGACGATATGTTCGGATTGTCGGATTGTTACAAATGCTCATAAATCTACGACTGAGCTGATTTAGAGTTTGTAACGGCAGGTACCATAAGACCAATTCGTTCCTATTTCAACTATTTTGTATGCTTAAATATGGGGAAATAAGACGTTAAAAAAATCAAAAATAACCCTAGTTTCGTACTCTGTGGTAAAAACCAAACATACAAATGTTATTTTAATCAATCAATGTTAATGCATTAACTCATAGGTAACGAAATATTAAAAAATAATAATAATTTATAAATAATACGGAATCAACATTTTCAGAGATCTATGCCTTAAATCTGAACATGCATTGTTCCGCTAAATTAACAAAAAATCTTAGTTTAGGCAATTTAAATAAAATTTTATAAAAAACTATTTCCCTCCTAAGTTTTGTTATTGTCTACTTTAGTTTTTTTTTAAGGAGTATTACTCTTCAAGAAAATATATTGTAGAAATATGTTATTTGGGAATTATTTAGATAATATTGTAAAAAAGTTTTTATGTTTATTTTTAAGAAAATATATGTAATAGAAGTATTATTCAAGATTATGAAAAGGTTATTGTAAAATAGAGAGTTACGCAGTAAATATTTAGTTAATACATTTTCTCATTTATATAAAATATTTATTTCTTTACTTATTGGTATTTTAAATAATGCTTTGAGTGTAGTTTGAAGCATATATGCAATTTCTATTTTTTTTTCTATTTTACCCAAATTAGTTGATTACAAATAAAAAAGATTTTTTCGCAACCAATGAAATTTTTCAAGTTGCACTAGGGGATTATCTTGAAATGACGACCCCCTTTTCCTATTATGCAACGATCCCCCCCCCCCCCCCCCCCCCCCCCCCCCCCCCGAAAAAAACTTTTTACATGCAATGTCGCCCAGTGAAAAATTCTTAAAAGATTCTCTGCCTTGAGATTATTTTGGATTGAATTATGGTCGCACTAGAGCAGCACGAGTGCTATTGGCGACGGTCGTCATAATTTAGAACCACAGTCAAGTGACGAGCCGATCCCTGTTAAAGAACTTTGAGACATTACTATATAAATATTTATTGATTAGATATTTATAAATAAATTTTATATATTTCCAATATATTATTTTTAATTGAGAAACCCCCTTTGAAACTGATGGATGCTCTTTACCTTTCTTTTAAAAAAATATCCTTGTTTGTTAGTATAAAACAATTATCTTTTTTTTTCAAATACTAATCTCTTAAAAAAAACAAGTAGGTTAGTGACAGAACTGCTTCCACACAAAAGTTTAAAAAAAATCTCCAAACCATAGCATTTAGTTCTAAAACTTTTTAATGTCAACATTAAATCAACTTTTTTTCATAAAAAAATATTACTTAGCGTTTGTTAAATTTATTTTTATATAAAAAAAACATTTCCTTAAACTGTTTTTCCAAAAAAAAAAAAAAACAGTTTTTTTAGCAATTCAGTTACAGCATTTATTTTCAACATACAACGTTTAAAGTGTCTGTCGCCTACATAACATAACTAAACGAATTGTTTTTTGAATATCATTAAAAAAACAGGCAGCTGGAGAATTTTGGCTAGAATTTGTTTTCATTGGATTTAACATAGAGAGAAGACTTCAGTTTAGATTCATCCTTTTAAATTAATCCCAATATACCCGTGAAGTTAACGTCACCTACATTAATCAAAGGGGGCATATCGACCCTTGTGACGTTAGCTTTAAGTGATGTTAATTTTAAGTGACGTTATTGAGAACAAGTTTTAGGGGAAAGGGTTGTAAACTGTAAACGAGTTTTAAAAAAACCCCGAAAATGTATGTAAAGTAAGCTAAATAGTTTTATACACTGTTTGTATCTAACACATTTGTATCACAATTATTGTAAAACCACAATTTGTATCTTACACATTATTAAAAACATTAAAAAAAACACTCACATGACCCCTGCTTGACCGAAATATCCAATGCATCCAGCACATTTTTACTCTTCTTTCCGCCGAATCGGAAAGTGACCGCTTCGCCGTCCACGGCTAGGCATTCGCCGCCGAGGGATCGGCGGACGCTGCCGGCATCCATGGCTGCAACACAACAGTTATCAAAAAATTGCTTCGAGTAAACTTCCGAGTCTTCTTAGATGAGAGATCACAAGGCCACTGGGCGATTTTTTTTCTCCGGTTTTGATAGCTTCGGTTGAAAGACTCGCTTTAGTTATCGAATGTAGGAAAAAGCTGGGTGTTTCGATAAATATGTAATTGATAATGGTATTGAAGTGATACGTTGTTTTCCCTTTTGTTTTGTGTCTCTCGCGGTGTGGTTGCAATGCAAAAATACTTCGCCAAATTTACAGCTTTAAGGTTTAACCACTTTCCTCAGGAAAAAAAAATCCTACACATATATTCTTTGAGTAAACATATTTTTCAAACAATATATGGAGGGTTCAGAATACAATTTTCGTAAAAAATGACGGATTTTTTTTCTGTGGTATAGAAAGTAAACGACCGAATCGGGATTGGCCCCCTAAAAACGTGAACACTGTACACTTCAACACATAAGGCATGGACATAGAGAATGTAAATATTTAAATTTAATCTGATTTGCAATCACATTGTTATCAGTAAAACTTTCAGGTGTTTCTAGTACAAAGAAAAATGCAGGAAAAGCTAGAAATTTAACCAATTGATATGCAGCATGCAAGATATTTCTTATGGTATCCTTTTTAATATATCTTTTTACTTTTAACTAAATGATATGAAATATGAGGTAATGAAATTAATTATTGTGATGGAGTTCGAAAATCCAAAATGGAGATTTTGTGATTTCCACACGTTTTTGGAGGGTGCCGATTCTAAAAAGTAGTTTTTGAATATTGGTCCGTCTGTCAGACTGTCTGAAACCGCTCTAAATCTCGAACTAAAAGATCTACGGACTTCAAATTTGGTACAAGAGTAAGTAATTGTCGAACGTCATAATAAGGTTTCAATAAAATCGTGCATGCGCAAAAGGTGGTTGTCATAGAAAATTTTTAGGTTTTAAAGGTATTGCATAAAAAACGAAACAGTTCTCTTACAAATCTTTAAATGAATTAAAAAGTATCTATTATTGAGTGGTTATTGAAACTCGTGTAATTTTAATTCTTTCGAATTAAAAAAAAAAGAAAAGTAGGCTAAAAATACAAGAAGAGCTAGGAGACAAGGTGTATTTTTTTTTTAAAATTCTAGTATAGTGAATCCCTTTGCCCCCATCCCATCTCTTTGATTTCTGAAGAAGTTTTTTTTATTGTCCAACTCTTTTTTATTATAAATTTGTGTGCAGTCCCATCAATTGATCTGCAGTTCTAACGCATGATCGATATTTTTGATTGTATGCCTTTTTAATATCTCTTTTTTTACTTTCAACCACCAAATATGAAATATAAGGTAATGAAAGTATTTTGCGATGGGGTTGAAAAGCCGAAATGGAGATTTTATGTTTGCTACACGTTTTTGGAGGGTGCTGATTCTACTATTATTAAGTGGTAATTGAAAATTGTGTGATGTTACATAACTCTAGTTTAATGTATTTTGGATTTATTCCAAGAAAAACAATCATTGAATATTATATTTCCTCGTACTTGCTTATCTTTTTACCCTAACCAATACAACCTGTTACATTATACTCTGTAATAACCGGTGTCCGTTTCATCTGAAATATCATTTATAAAAATACACGTATTCCAGAACATGCCTGCCTTAGGTAAAAAGAAGAGTTAACTATCCACACATATTTGGAGAATTTCCTTAGCCTTGAACAATGACCAAGGGCGCTTACCTGACTACTTTTTTCACTTTCGATGCAAACGTGTGTTTTGACCATACTATATAGAAAACTTTCTGGTAAGTTACAGGTACAAATTAGCCCAAGACGTTTTTAACCCAGTTTAGGCCTGATCAGTGGCGGATTAATACAATTTTGTCGGAGGGGGCGGTCAGCAAAACCAGAAGGGGGGGGGGGATTTTCTTAAAACTGTTCATTTTTAGACGCCCTCATAAATTAGCTTTGGCGCCTCATCAATTTATATTATTAATTATTCTAGCAGTATCTATTTACCCGTAATTACATTAATTACTAGTTGTGGATGAATTTAAATACTAAATAAATTTAATTACTAGTTAAAAATTATTAATTACTAATTAGACTAATAACCTTACATTTATTTAATTTAGAATTAAATTTCAAATGTAAGCATTCTTTTCTTTTTAATATACATAAGTTTACAAATTATTGACATTCTCACACTTCCTAGAACAAATTGAGTTTTTGTCCACTAAAGATTGATAGAACACATTCGCCGCCGATGATTTTTGTTCTCAATGGAATGGGTATATTAAAATATGCAATCTTTAGTAAACTGTTTAATTTTATCAATTCGCTTATGTTAGAAAGAGCTTTTTCATGACTTACTTTATTCTTCAATATATTGTCTTCTGGCTCCTGATCACAACTTATTTTCGTTTCTCACTCATTTCGTTACTGTCAAAATCACGCAAAGCAGTTAAATTAAAATTGCGAGCAGTCTCTTTTACAAGTGACGCTTTTTGGCAAAAATCTGCACGTGATGTGCACCTGGCTGAACACATTTTAGCACACACCAAGTTTTCTATGGTCATTCTTATTTTTTTAATGCATTCGTTGTTCTTATAATGCATTCTTCGGTCTTAAAATGTATTTATCGTTTTTGAATGTGTTCAAAGGGATTCGTTGTTCTTGGATACATTCTTCTAACAAGTTTTGAAACAAATAAATTTCATTTGTCTGCGTTAAGTTAAATTATTATTTTTGCAGGGGGGAAAGGGGGACAGGGGCCCTCGGATAATCCACCCGCGGATTATCGGGAGTTTACTGTATATCTTTAAAATATACTACATCCAAAACTTATTCAAGAAAAACGCGTTAACAAAATAAATTCATTTTAAATAATAGCCCAGGTAACTAAGCTCGTTTTTCTTATTCAATTATGTATTTTACATAGACAAAAAGCAGTATTACAAAAGTATTAGTAGTTTTAAGTCATAAAAATAGTATTAAGATCATACATGGATAAGGGCCGTGTGGTAACTCCACAATCAGCATATGTAATCTCTGTATAGTACATGATAGACATTTTTTAAAAAAGTTTTATAATGAAATTGAACAATAATATAATATTCAATAATTAAGTTTTGAAGTTTAAATGACTTATTTTATGTATTACAAATTAGGAGGTTTTTTACTAATAATGAAATTTAACAATTTCATATGTGCAGAATTTTCATTCATCAATTTCAAAATGCCCGTTGTATAAAAATTTGTACTGTGTTCAAAATGTATACACGAATATGGTTTTGGAGATTCTGAAAAGAAATTTAAGTTTTCGACTTTAAAAATGCGTAGTTAAAACAAATCTGACGAAAAAAATATCATAACCAAATTATTATGTGGAATTTTTTTCTTAGAATTATACAAGCTCACATTTTTCGAAGTATCTAACCTCATATTCATATTTAGGACCTTCGAAAACATACATATAGACTTCTCAGAAAAAAATCAATTTTTACTAGAAGTTTTAATCGCATATTCGGATTTGCTATTTTTTGCACACAAAAAGAATGAAGGGTCACGCGGATATATCCTTACATCAAATTTCCGCTCTTATATCTTTTGCCTTTTTCCTTCCCATAATAAAAGATTTAGAAGAGTTAACAATCTTTGTTTTAACCCTCTTTTGAATATAAGAAAGGAATAATTGGACATGGTCATGCTGCATGGACTAAACCATTTTCCCATTCTTTAAAAAGTATCAATATGTTCTTTAACCCAGTTTAAGCGCGCGTCTGAAGTATATTATATTATTATTACTTTTTAAAATCACCTTTATTTCGAAGAGTCGGACAAATTATTAAGTGAAAAGGATTTCCATCAAGGGGTCAAGAATAAAATACATTGACGATATAGGGTTGTCGTTGGGACCATTTGAAAGGAGAGCAAAAAACGGAGAATCGTTATACCCGGGATTCAATAGAGGGGTTCAACATGTAAAATGACACGTTTAAATATGGAAGTTTATGGAGTAACGTTACACTTCAAAGTTGGTGTAAACTTGCACCAAACGGGAGTAAAACTAGAATGAAATTCTGAAAAATTAGTCAGATTTTTCAGAATTGTTGTAATGTTATAAAAAAAATCATGGTATCATTACACAATTTTGCTGGCAGTGCTTAATCCAATTTTATCGCACGAATAACGCCCCCCCCCCCCCCTCAATCCGAAGTACTGAAATCGAGGGAAAACTTTTTCCAAGAACATTCAAAACATCAACGCCCGCCGAGTAGAAGTAAATACTTCCCAATTCCCCGTGTCTGTTTAAATTCTCCCTTCCGGAGGACCGAATTCCAGCAGACGATGAGGAAGAAAAGGGCACATTTCACTGACATTGGTTGGAATTTTTATTAAGGGGGGGGGGGGGGTCTTAATTTTTTGATGGGGGGGGGGGAGGGGCGGCGTCTTTTAATAACGTGAAAATTTTTTGACCACTCTCCTCCCCTGGTGATATTTCGTGATATGTAGCTCGATATATTACGCATTAAATAATCTCGGGTCTCGAAGGGGGGGGGGGGGGGGGCCCTAATCCGCCCTTGGGCCTGATAATGTGCCCGTATCAGCTCTTTGGAGCTTAGTTACATAGTTTTTTTTTCTTAAATTGGTAAACGATACTTTTGTTTTGGTTGATGGCAGATTTTCGCAAAAGGACGAGAAACTTCTCCTAACTTTTCCTTCTTTCTCTTCGAATTTGGAATAAAAAAAATACCAATGAAAATAAATATTATATGTTTTTAATAACTTTAACTGAGCGGTACTTTATATTCTTCTGGCGGTCAGGGTGACAAAAATGCTAGAATAAAATTGTGAGATAAACACTTAATGTTCGTTAAGTATTCTTTATTCTTACTTCTCATGAAATATTTTTTTTCATATTCTAAAAGTGGAATTGTTTATTCAAAATCTTTTATTATATTTATACTTTTTGGCTTAATTTCAATGCTTGGGAACAAGGTAAACTCGGGGTACCCTACATTAGGTCAAATTTATTAAATATTAATGATTTTCTGGAGTAATATTTATTTGTGATATTTTTAGCTTTGAAGTTCGTAATTTATAAATTTTTTTAAAAAAATAAAGTTGTTTTATGTACTATTACTTTTTATAAATAGATGAGTTTTCATTTAAATTTTTCCGCAAAAAAAAGTTATTTTTTGCCGATGATTTTGATTGTTGGCATAAAATTTGCAATTTCAATTAATTTTTTTTATCAGTTAATTTTCTGTCAACAAAAACAAAAATCTTTTTTTTGTTTACAGTTTGCCTGCTTCAAATCACTCTGAACAAGGTAAATTAAATTATTTTTTACGATGTAAAACTTAGAAACATCCTTAACAACATAATATAGATGGCAGCACCAACAAATTCAGACCACTACATCATCAAATGTACTGAATTTCAGTGAGTTGAACTAGATGGCCTTGGTTGAACTCGCTGCATGATGGCTAGCCGCGAAATGTATCTATATCAGAGATGAAGATGAGAGGTTGAAATGAATTTACACATTTCAAACACGAACTGTTTCTGTGAAAACCATTATTCTATTTTTAGTGCCTAAACAACTATTTGTTTGTACACCATTGTTAGGAACGTCACACTTTTTGGAGTAATACTACTAAAGTTTATAAATCGATATTAAGATTTTGGTTTTCTGTTTGGCAACAACTCTATTGTTGTCATTTTCGCGGACCGCTGACACTTTTCCGCACATGTTTTGGTTTTATTGCATCATTCGATCACCGGCTTCTTAAACTTTTAATTCTTGATGCAAAAAATATGTCTCCTTATTTTTATGAAAAATATCTCAGACTGTTAACCGTCGTTCCTTATATAGTTATTTAAAGCTTCCGAGAAGCCCTGCTTTGTCTTTTACTGGGAATTCGAACTCTTTTCGACGTTGGTTTTGTTCTTCATCTAGCGTTGAAACTGGTAACTCTATTATTGTTGATTGATGCCCTTTTTATTCTTTCTTAAATTTAAAAAAAAAGAAATTTGGTTAAATCATAGCTTCGCGTATGCCTTGGTGCTAAATTGATTCTGCGCAACTTCATGATTGCATGTCATGGAATGAATATTGTTATTTTTAATATATTTGGATATATTTTTAAGTAACCAATTTAAGAACTTATTGTTTATGCAAACGAATGTATTCCACTTATTTTCAGTTACCTAAATTTCTTTATAAATTAAATTGTGTTTTGCTAGGTTACTGTAGTTGATTATTTTGCTTGCTCACAAGTTATGGCTTTTTACATATAGTTTTTGCCCATATGTGTAACAGTGCTGTTAAGTCCTATTTTAGTGTACCATTGGTGTTTTGACACTAAATTGATTGTTTTTTGGAACTTACGGATGCTTACACACAACACATATGGAGTACGTTAGTTTTTTTTTAAAAGCAATTTTCAGAATCACGACACAAGGTACTCTAAAGTAGGATTTTACCCATCTATTTATACCATGTCATCAAGTATTTTTACTTGTGCATAGGTCTCCAACTTTTAAAAGAGTTTCCAGAACCAAAGCGACTTCTTTGGAGAGTAATAAATGAAGCCTACGTTGTCAATAAGAATTCGAACATTAAACCATCTCTAAAAGTGCAGCAAGTTGAATATGGTGAGTAAACAGGGTTAAAATTTACTGGTTTTTATTGAAGCCCCCTATATTTCCTCCAAACTATCGAAAAGACCCTTATATTTCCTTAAAAGACCCTCCTAAAAGTTCCAAGTTCAACTATGGTTTTTACTAGTAATCATTAAAAAAAAGGTAGGCACAGCTTCTGCTCTAATTATATCTAAAACTAGATTTTATGATGTGGTCAGCATGAGGCATTTGACAAACAATCATAAATCACGATTTCCTATAACTTTTTCCTTTGAATGATACCCATATATACAGGGTTCATACTCCTCCTGAAAAACTTCTGAATTTTTGTCTAAGGGCTCTTATAACTCCTGAAATTTATATTAGAAATCCAGATTTAAAGTTTTATCCCCTGAAAAATTAGCTAATTATAATAAAAAAATAGTTTTTTATTTCAATTTATCCACAAGGTTTACGTTATGGCTGGTCAATGAACTAGATTCTAAAAAAAAAGGCTTTTATTTTAGCTTAAATGCGTATTCTGAAGGCAGGGGTGCCTACAAGGGGGGGTCAACGACGCAGACTGCGTCGTTGAAATTTTAGGGGGGGGTTGATTTTTTTAATAATTTTTTTTAGCAAACTGTCTATTTTGACTAAACGAACTCAACAAATTCTTATTTTTTCTCAGAGTCTCATCTACCCCCCCTGGTAACCAACGGAAGGGGGGGGGGGCATTGTGTATGGTTATACCCAGCAGAACCCGTGTTCTGGAGAATTTTTATTTGGTTTAAAATAAGACAGGAACAATTGGCAAGAAAATCACAAGTGGCTTCAATTTTTGTATATTGTTTTGACTATAATATAAAGCGTATGAATGGGTGAATGGGTAACCGTAATCCAGAACGACACTAAGAAAAAAAAAGATGATCTAAATTATGTTGTTCGAAGGCGTCTACCAGGCGCAGTTTATAAAACATTTCGATGAATTATTGACGTTCGCATTTCGTTTGCCAATCATATGCATAAGATATTCCCGCCATATTTTGCAGCTGGCATCGAATTTTGTTTTGTATACTGTTTCAATGAAATAATGACCTTCGGATAATATTGCTGACCTTTTCCCGCCAAATTAAACTGGCGAAAATAACTGATTGCGTAAGAAACAGTAGGACTTGGAAGTTACTTGTTTTTTTGTGGTTGGTTCAATGTATGGGCGATTGAATGTAGTTTTAAGTAGCTCAATTTCGAGTTTCTCGGTAAGAATTTTGTTTAACTTTTTATCTTTAATTTAATATATTAAATAATAGTAACTGTTTTAATTGAAACTATCGCTATAAACATTACAAAATAATTCTGATTTATTATAAATGTAAAAATATGGTTTATTAGACAAAAAGCTATACGAAGAGAAACATTTTTATGCATTGACAAGAATTTAGGGAAGCAATTGGAAGCCGTTTTTGATTGCATCAGTTTTAGGTATTTTTATTGGTTTAAAAACTAATAAAATAATTTAATTTTTACAATTATTTGGATTCGTGGATAGCTTTTTCTTCAAAAAATCTATTTAAAGGGGAATGGGCGCGCTGGACTGCGGTTCTCCAAAGCAAAGTGCATCAGTGCTAATCCAATAGTAAAAAAAATATTTTCTCTGCCACATTTCTCCGGCTGTATTGAATATTTTTACAAACGGATTTTTTATGTGATAAATGTAGCTGACTTACAAGTCCCGACAATCACACTTTTGAAATTGGTTCGAATATTTTTTTAAACTTTTAATAAATAATTTTACAATAAATATTCTAAGCAATTTTAAAAAGTGCGATTATAGAGACCTGTAAGTTATCTACATTTATTATTAAAAAAAAAAGTTTGTGAAAATATTCAGTACAGCCGGAGAAATGTGGCAGAGAAAATAGTTTTTTTCATTGGATTAACACGGAGGAACTTGAGTTTGGAGACGCGCGGTCCAGCGCGCCCATTCCCCCTTAAATGGAAATTTAAAAAAAGCTATATAGCTTATAATTCTTTGTATAAAATGTGCTTGCTTTTTTAATTAGGGATAACTCGGCTTTGACCTACCAGTAGAAAAATATTCTCAGGAGAAGGATCTGTACTAGGTTTATTCTTTGTGATAAAGTGACCCCATTCGACGGGGGTTAAATATATTAAAATAATTATTTTAATATAAGGTTTCTTGTATACACCGTCAAGATAAGATGTGGTGGCAGATCCCTTAGGTTAGTTACTCCATACGAACATAAAATTCCGATTTTTTTTTGGGGGGGGGGGGTTAATAATTTTGTATGGTATCGAGGGCTGGCTTTGGGGGGGGGGGGTCGAAGTTTGGGGGGGTGCGTCGTTAGCTCTGGGGGGGATCGGCACCCCTGTCTGAAGGTATACAATAAGTACATTTGTCTTTGTTTTCTCCTGAATTTGTGGTACCTACTCCTAAAATAACTCCTTAAAACTCCTGAATTTCACTATTAAAGCAGAGTATGAACCCTGGATAGTTCAATTTTTTGTCCACCTGGTTTTGAAAACCCACCTAAATTTTGCTGAAAGGTTTTGAGGGGAAATCATGTATTAAACTATTCTCTTTATTATATTTTGCATGATATTTTTATTGCAGGTGAAGACAAGCAGCCATGTGGCAGGCCACATTAGCCATGACATGGCCAGAAAAGTTTCAAGTGGAAGGGTTGGCCAAAAAGAAATCAGACGCAGAAACTATATCCTTTCTTTATGCATGCCAAAGGCTCAAAGTAATTATTTTCCTCTCTACAATTTGGCATACCTAGACATATTTATTACTACTTACATATGAAGTGTACAGGGGGAAAACCCCTACATTGCATAGGAATCTTCCCGTATTCTAGTCTGCCTGGCAGACATTGGGTAGGAAATC
>JAFNEN010002629.1:0-12942 GCA_019343175.1 Oedothorax gibbosus
CTTTAAATTTAATGATAAGAAGAATTATTCAAAGTTTAACGAACTTGATTAATCTAAATATTTATTTTTGGAACCTAGAGTAGTATTTCAGTTTTTAATAATTTTAACAAGAAGTTCATAAAGAACTAAAATAGCCTACTTTCCTGTTACTTAAATACTTACTGAAGTTCTAATCGGGAAAAAACTAGGTTTCTAACAGTAAATATCATCAACAGCCGTTTCTACACTAGATTTATACATATTAGAAAAAAAAATCGAAACACAGCATCCAGCTAATAATTTAAACTTCTAAAAGCCAAAATCAACTATTTTCCTTAATATTATTTCGCAAATTAATTAAATATTATTTATCGTCTGCTCGCGATTTATTTGTAGTTCGAGGAATAATTAAATATTTATTAATAACAAAAGTAATGAAACTCCAAACTGCATTAAAAAAATAAGAAATGTAAATTAAAACTAAGCATAATTGTATGCAAAAGTATGACTTGCCACTTTCTTGTTAGATAATTAATGAGTAATCAAACAATCAAATTGTGCTACATTTTATGACGTCATTCCAAACTGATTCATGAAAATATTATTTTGCTTCAAATATGTTTAAATAAAGTTTCTCATGCCATTGTTGATTTGGCAACAGTGATTTAAATGACTCAAAATTGAATTTCAATGCTAATTCAATGGGAAATTCGCCGAAAGATAGTAGATTTATGTCCGTCCGGACGTACAGACAGACGGACAAAAAGTATGAAAGTTGGGTATCTGAGGTCATAGCTTTCTAACAAAAAAAGAATTTTTAAGATCCGATGGATAGAACCGATTTTGGAAGGGGGGTACTGACAGACAGACGGACATCGACCGCATGTCGATACCTACTTTTTCATTTTTTTAATTCTTTCGAATTAAAAAAGAAAAGTAGGTTAAAAATGATGCATCATCAAAAGAAAAGTTAAAACCTAATACAAACTAACTTTTAGGGTAATATTTGTCATACTGCGAAATATTAAGCAGTTCAATTTTAAAACCTTTTCAATATAAAAGAAAAACTTTCAAATCCTTATGAGAGTTTAATTAGCCTAAAACATCTAGAGAAATATGCAATACAATAATCTAAGATAACTTAAAATCTTATTTTTTATCATCTGTTGCAATACAATATCATACAATTCTTAGAATAAAGCTATTATTTGTAATATACAAGAGCCATATGTGGGTGAATACTCTGAAAACAAACCATTCTTGTCCCTGCCAGTTTTAAAAGTAATATAGGCTTTCAAAAGCAAAATAACTTACAAAAACTAAGAATATACAGTTTATATGGTATAGAACAGAAATAATTATACAAGATTCTTTTTTATTTGTTTTTTTAGTCCACAGAGCGTGATATACCACCAACCCTCAATTTCATGACTTTGGCAGTTTATATCTAACTTATAAGAAATAAATTCACTTTTTAAATTAGAGAATTAAAGAGTAACATTTTGGGAAGATATTAATGCAATTTTTCTCTTTATTTATAAATTTGTATTTTACTGACTATTCATATGCTTGTCCGCAAGGACTGCAGTCACGTTTATGGACATGAACAAAAACTTGTATATATTGAATTCAATGGCAATGGTGGCAGTACAATTGAGTGTCTATGTCATTTTAGCTTTATTTGCAGCCATATTGTATAGCAAATTCAAAAAATCAGTTTGAGCTGTTAAGTTATTTTTTTGTTCATTAAAATTAATATTTAATGAAAGGTCAAGATGGGTGCATCACGTCTGTGGCTAAGAAAGAACTTAAGTAAGCTAATCAAATGTCGATTCTTACTTAACTATGTGTAGTATTACATACAAATAGCTTAATTTTTTTAAACTCATGTTTAAACATGAACATACTATGCTTTACAAGGATGAAACATGTAATTTTTCACGTCTGTGGACATCACGTTTGTGGATTCTGTATGTTTACAGACATGGTCAGTTGTCCATGGATGTTATTATGAGGTCTTGTGTTTGACTGTTTCTGGACTATACTATGTTTGTAGTATTAAATATATGTGGTTAGGCCAGAGTAACCTACTTAGAAGTAAAACTAATAACAATGGAATAAGATTTATTTAATTTACAGAGTGATGATTTTAAAACTGACTACTCTTGATTATGGATAAATTATCAAAACACAGAAAATTTAAAAAAATTACAAAAATCAGCTAATTAATACATTGCACCCTAAATTATTTTGCATAAAGTGTCTATATAACTCCTCAATCTGTGTATTTTTAAAAGTGCATTCAAGTGACATAGTAACCAGCTTGTGATTATAAAGAAACATGTTCTGAAATTAGTTTTTCTTTCCTGCAGATATTTTTTAAGATGGGAAAATCAAAAAAGTTAACAGTAACATACATGAGCATAGTAAGAAAAAGGCAGTGGCGGATCTAGAACTTCAACATGGGGGGGGGGGGGGCTAACACGTTGGCCAAACCGCGGGGGGGGGACAAGATTTATATTTGTGTTTAACTAATTAGTAAATACTTTAATTAACTGCAACTGCTACTGATGCATACTAATTATTTTCAATAATTAGGTAATTACTTAATTAAATCATGTATAATTAATTACATTGTACAAATTAGTTTTTATTACTTATTGTAAATTACATATTTATTAAATAATGTGAAATAATTTATTTTTAATAATAAAGTAAAGGTAATAATAAAAATTAATTGAATTAATTTAAAGATATTTAATAGGTGGTGTTTAATGTATTTCATTGAATAATCACATGTGAGAAAATTAATTTCGTTAGGTAGTAGTAAAACTATTCATATTCAATAATTAACTATATTTTTGTGTAGAATAGAAATAAAACATTAGCTTCAGCATCTTCTACACCAAAAAAACAGCATAATTAAAAAGACCAAATGAGGAAATGGCATAGTTTTGAGGCACGAAAAATCTTTCTTTTAACATTACAGCTTTACCAAACAAAAAGTATTTGATTTTAAGTTTTGCTATAAATTTGATTAATAAGTCCCATTTTAGTTTAAATCTTAGCGGATATTCTGTTCATATTTAAGGCATCAGCAAATTGTTAAACTAAATATTAAAGAAAACATGATCAAGTATATGTGATAACTACTAGACAAATTAACACAAAAAAAATTTAATTCTTTCGAAATTAGTTTTTACTCTATTGACTCTTTCAAAAAGTCAAATCTCACAATATTTGATAATTCTTAAATTTCTTTAAACAACTATAGACTAATAACAACAAAAAAATCTATTTGCGCATGGACATAAAATTGTTGGCAAAAAAATTGTCTTTTTATTTTTAGGTTCTTTAATCTGATCTTAAAGGGATTTCTCAAATTTTAATTTTTTAAGAACATTTTAAATCATTACTTTATTTGAAAACAGAAATATGCTTATCCTTGTGTCCTAAAAATTGCAAACTAAATTTATCAAAAAAACAACTACTAAATTTGATATTAAAGACAAGAATCAATAATTGATTCTCTCAATAATTACAATATAAAAGAAGTCGTAATCTCTAGCAAAATTGTCATTGGGAACCTAGTTTGAGGCGAGGGCTTTTTTTCTTTTTTTAAATATATATTTATATTAAACATTATTTATATTTATATTTCAATTATTTATATATTATATTATATATACACATTATGCAATATTGCAACGACCAGCTAGCCATAAGGACATCCCCATTCAATCAGAAATTCCGATTTTTTTTTTGAACTTATCAAATTGGCCGAAGAGTAGGAAATATTGTTTTTGCATGTACAAAGTGCGAATAGAATTGAAATTGTAGTAAAGGAAAAATATTAATTAAAAAAATCGTGCATTCATGGGGAGGATTTTTAAAAGTTTCTTTATAAAAAAAAAACACTTGGGCATCCAAACTTCCTTCATTTCTAGAAAGAATAAGTCTACTATTCTGCGCAAAGGAAAATCGTTTACATATATAATATAAAAATATTTCCTTACCTTATTTTCAACGATCAACAAATGTTTAATTCCGGTAGAAACATTACAAATGTCATGAATACTTATATTAGAAAAATGAACTATATAAATAAATTAGAAAATAATTTATAATTTTCTATCTTTTCATTAAAACACTGTGTAAAAAGTTTTTTTTAAAGTTAGTAATATAAGTATTAAAGTATCCCGCAAACCACAAAACTTGAGATCGTGTGTAACATCCATTGGGGGCTTGTAAGTTGTAGTACTAAACATCTTCAGACAAACAGGAGCAAAGAGAAACCCGTTTACAGCCCGCGTGTAGTGTACTTTTTATTGCCTAAAAAAATTCGACAATGACCATGACTCTGCAATCTACATGGCTGGCTGTCTGTCTAGATGTCCTCTTTGTAGTGTACCCCTCCTCTAAGGCTGTAAAAGCATTATACGATCCCAATCGTCGGCTTTCAAAGAGGGTAGCGAAAATTCTCCCACATCTTTCTTTTACCCTAGTCTGAAAATAGGGGCAGAAAAAAAAGAGATGTGGACTTAATTGGACCCCCCGCAGAGAGCCTGGAGCAAAGAGTGGGTGATGTGTGTGCAAGTGCAATGCTGTCTTGAAGAATGACACAGCTTTTTTGAGGGTGTCAGGTCGTTGTCCAGGGTCTAATGTTGCCAGTCTAAATTGATATTTACTGCTATTTTTATTTACTATTTCGGATGCCTATGCAAAAGCTATGCTTCAAGATCATCATTTTTAATTATTCATAAATGGATTTTTTTTAAACTGTTAGTTCTCAATTGTTTAACATTTTTAATTCCTACTCCAATTTAGTACGTATAAATTTAAATATAAGAAACTTTACTACTACATGATTAGGTTCAATAAAATTTAATGGATATTAGTAATTGAAAAATTATTAGCAATCGAATAAGTAAATTAACACTATTTGTTGACGAGCATATAAGAAAGATATTTCTAGATACTAATTGAGTGCTTGAGTTGAATTTAATGTTATATCACCTTGAATATAGTTGCATTTTTGAATCACAGATCTCCAAATTGGTACTTTTGATATACTTTAAATACATATCCTCGATCAATCTGTTATGATTAATTATTACCAATTATTACAGATAATTTTTACATTAGTGATGTTTGATTATATACATTTAATTTGAAAAAATTTGTATTAAAATACATATATTTTGTGATGTGCTGAGTAGACTCAGGAAGCGTGAAATCCGGGCTTTGAAGAGTATATATATTGTTCAAAATAAGTCAATAATAGTTTGATGTTCAACGTATCAGTCTCTAATTCACCGTTATAATCAGAAATTAAAACGAAATAATTGAAATAAGTTGTATTTCAGTCGGTTTCCCATAGCAAGGAGAACCACTGACAATAATCAGGACCTCGGCTCCCTGAAGCAAAGCACCAAAGTTCAGATTATCAACATCTTGAACCCTCAAATTACGATTTTACTAAAAAAAACTGGATTGAAATGAGGAGCAAACGTTCAAATATCAACGTTCCCAATATCCCCAACTTGGACTTAAGCCACTTTTACTTATATGTTTTGCGAAGCTACCGAAGTCCGGTGTGTTGATGTTTGAGTGTAAAAGTGGCTTAAGTCAATGTTGGAGATATTGGGTTTTGAATATTTACTTTTTGTAAAAAAGTAATAGCATTTAAAAAAAGTTTTGAATATTTTCAAACAGTTAATTTTTGGGAAAAACGTTTTTATCTATTATAAGTTTGAGTCTCATGGGGGGGGGGGGGGGGGCTAAAGCCCCCTTATCCCCCCCATAAATCCGCAACTGGAAAAAGGGATTGCATTATGAATTCCCTGATACAATTAATTCGTTTTTTCGCTATTGACCCATCTTAAATATGTTCGATGTACTTGAAAACTTATAATTCATCATGTCCGTGGCAAGGTCCTTGCCAAATGTTTAAAGTAACATTTTAAAGAGAAAATTAATAGCATGGTCTGAACCTATGTTATAGTTTCAATGTAGTATGTGAGTGTAGCTCAAATCCTATGTTTCAAAAAATTTCATCAATATTTTTTTTTGAGATTTTTTGCATCAAATTGTTTTCAGAGTATTCACCCATATACATAATAACATTAAATATCACTAGAAGAAATTATTATTAGGTGCTTTAAATTATATAAAAAATATGTCTGATGTCAGGCAGGTCAAAAATATATTGCAACCCACTTTGAAAATACCTGTTTAAGTCACACTATTAAAACTAAAGTATAAATTTAAAAATAGGTTTTCAATAATTAAATTCCTTTATTTACCCTTTGTCAGTGGAACTGTCTGGTACAATAGCATTTTCAGTACCTCCAACCGCAAGAATACATGACTGAAACATTTTAAAACAAAAATACGTTAAACATAATCAAATATTGTGTTTAAAAAAATCACAAAAAGGTTATAAAAACACAAATTTACCTGTGGAGGGTTGATAACTGCAGTAAAATTTTTAATTCCAAACATTCCTAAGTTTGATATTGTGAAAGTTCCTCCCTGTTAAAAAAAAATCTAGTATGAAGGCATTTGGTATGGAGCATTCAAGTATTAATCTAATTCTGAATGTTACAAAAAGAATTTACAAGCATTAAACTACATATTCCAAAGGGTATTTAAACTACTATGCTCCTTTTCAATAGAACTTTTGTTAAATAGTGTTTTTTTTTAAACTTTCTTGAGGGTTATGAATACATATTGTGGAAGGGGTTGACTTTTGAAAAAGGTTTGCAAGAATATTTAAAATGCATAATAACACACACTCAAACCAAGAAATATCCTTTCTTACTCTCCACATTGAAATTATCAAAACTATCACCCATTTAGATTAACAAATAATTCAGTAGAAATATTATAAACAATTACAAAATAAATGTAGTGGTATATTACAGATTTTTATAATATAATTATGTATAAAAAAAACATATTAAGAAATAATAATTTTAAGTGGTTTTTTTTGCTTACTTTTATATGATTATAAAATTTTCCTAATAAAAGCATAAGATTTTATCATCATGGGAAAAAATAATTTGCTTCTATTAATTAATGCAAAATTTGAAAAATAAAATTGAAAACTTACTTGAAATTCTTCAGGACGTAACTTGCCAGCTCTAGCTTTCCCTGCTAGAGTTTTTGTGTCTGAACTTATTGCCGAAAGACCCTTTAATATATATAAAAAAACATTTAGAATTGAATTAAGTTTTTATATAAAACTGTATCCTAACAAAATACCAGGGATTGGAGTAACGTGTTACTTGTAACAGTTACTTTTTTTAGGTAACGTCGGGTAACGCCGTTACATTTTTCAGAAAGTAACTGTAACTGTAACTTAGTTACTTTTAGCGGTAACGAAGTAACAAAAAATTTCGTTACTTTTCCGTTACTTTCCGAAGGCTGTCTGATGCTTATTTTGAAATTCCACTCCTAAGAAGGGAACATTGCGGAGTCCCGAAATATGAGCTTTTCTTGGGGGGAAAAGCAAAATGCATTGTCCAATTTGGCTGCTAAAGGCGTGCCGACTGCTTTCAGCCAGAATTGTTAAAGTACGAATGTTTCTCCTTGTCTGTTTACTTTTCCAAGTATCACATTATAAGACCCGTAGACCCGTAATTACAGGCTTCTAAGAAGGGTTTTGAAATAAATCACGCTGACTGTCAAGCAGGTTGTCGTTCAGCAAGTTTCGACCAGTGCAAACCCCTTTGTGTTGCCTGAACCTGAATGGGTTCAACACAACAATGACCAATAACAAAGTATCTCCCCTTGAAGAAGCGGGGGGGGGGGGGGACAGAGAGGGCACGTTCGCACCTATTTCTTGGATTGAACCAGGATTGAAATGAAATAAAAAAAAATATTAATTATAATTTTAGCATTTTGTTTGTGCTTATGTTTCGTTAATAGTGGTTTTCTTTGAAAAATGGTAAGATGGCTAAATTTCAATTTTTCTTATAACTTGAAATTTCAAAAAGTAACTGTGAATCGTTACTTTTCGTATTAAGTAGCTGTAACGCGTTACTTTTCATATTAAGTAACTGTAACAGAGTTACTTTTTAAAAGTAACTTTCCAATCCCTGCAAAATACATTATTAAATATATAATAGTATATGTTATAGCAATTTAATATATAATAAGGAAACATATCTGAATAAAAATAACATTATATTTGTAAAGCAAATAGAAGAAATGACCAGTAAGTACTAGCTTTTTCTAATTTGAGAAAAACTCAATTTAGGTTTTTTATTCATTACTTTTTCGATGCAAAATCACCTTAATCAATTCAGGTTCGAAGATACAATCATTTTAGGCAATTTTTGACAAAGGTTTATTCTGTTTTACCTCCTCACAAAAGAGATCTATTTTTATATATTTTTTATTTTCCAGTGCAACTCTGCAAATAAAAATTTCACATAAAAATATGTTTTAATGTTTGGGCTAGCGTTACCCTTAAGCACTTAAGTTGCCCCAGTTAAGGGGTACAAAAGATGCTTTCTGAAAAAATTTCTGTATTAAGGTAAAAAAAGAACTATAAAAGTACTACAGCTAAATATTTCTCAAAAAGTATTTAGCTTTAGAATCTTCAATAACCATTTACAAACTACTTTTTAATACATATTGAGAAACTAACTCACCTTAGAATCGGCATTGAACACAATGGGAGTAATAAGACCTGCATCTGTACTAACAGCAACACTCACATCAACTGTGTGGTATCTTTAGGAAGAAAGATTAGAATCCATATAATTCACATAAAAAATATAAAATATAAAAACAGCTTAATAACACTGTAAAAACAGTTATCCATAGCAACTTATCCTTTATTATATATTTTAACAAATTGATATTTTACCACTGTTATCTCTGTGTCTTTATTCATTGGGTTTTTGTAAAATATTTTAAAACTGAAATGGTTCAATTATACACATTTGTATATCATTTTCTTAGTTTTTTATGTTTAAATAAAATAATTTTTTTTTAAATTAAATGAAATTTTTTTTAACATAACATTAAAAAAATGGTGCGCCCTAACAGGGAAGAGTATAGGCTGTGTAACCCATTACCCCTTACCCATAGAATGACAAAAACATGTTAATGGTCTATTCACCGACTTGCAAATCCGGGAAAGGGGATGATGATATAGAAGGGTATAATTGTCAATATTTCATGTCCGGTTGGTGGTGCCCGGATCCGAACCTGGGACATTTCGCATGCAAGGCGAGCGACTTAATCGATTATGCTCCAAAGGCCCCCTTCACCAGATGGGAACACTCAAATTCAAATTGACCATGTATCAATTAACTTGAGGCACAGGAGTAGTCTTTATGTTAGAAGCTATCGAGGAGCAACCATTGACTCAGGCCACCATTTGGTCATCTCACGAGTAAGAGGCAAAATTTCAAAATACTTCTATCAGAAAAAAAGAGGTAATCAGGGGTACAGATCTTCTTAGATCTCCAGAAGTAATGGGAGGTTATAAAAAAAAATAAGATAGAAACTTGAAACTATTGTAATTGAGGATGACGAGTACAACTGGAGAAACTTAAACCCATAATTTTACAAGCAGCAAAAGAAACACGACCAGCCCTCCCAAAACGGAAATCACAACACTGGTATGATGCAGAGAAAGAAGTTATAAATGAAAAGAAAACCATGCATAAAATAGATACACTAATATATACTAATAATTACATCATGTCTATTATGAAAAAATATATAAGAGTTTTAACGAAAAAATGCCTTAAACAGCATCAATGCCAGCAACTCCTTAAAAACAGTCATTTTTTATACAAATAACGAATGGTACAAGTCAGCAGCTTCGGTATTGATATTTTTGAAAAGCTTGAACATTCACTTTTATACCCACACGATTGTGATAGCTCAGTCTTAAAGGAATAAATTGATCACAATAATCATAAGATTATTCTCACACTTACTGTCGGATAAATGTGTCCATCCAAGAAGAATTTACTTCTGGGACTTTTTTACATGCCAATGCAGCAGCTTTTACAAACAAGTCATTGACTGATAATTTGACACCATCTTTACTTAACATCTCATTAAGTTCTGATCGTAACCTGAAATATTGAAAATTGCAGATCTTGTCAATTTGTCTTGAAACATACATACAATATTTTAATATGAAAATGTAAATATTATGAACTTAAATTTTATGCACATTTAACTAAACAACGTCAGTTTTTGTAAATATTGATATAAAATTTACAATATTAAAATGATAGCTTTAAATCTTAAGTCGATAATTTTTTAAAAAGTTATTTTGACATTATTTTAATCCTCTGAGGGATAAGCAAATGGGCTGAAGTGTAAAATTGGTTTCACACTGCAGGAGATTAAAATTAAATTTTTAACTGAAAATTTAATTTCTTAAATTTTTTTTAATTATATTTATGTCGTAAATGATTATAAATTCCTCCTCCATAATTCAAATTTTAGATTTAGTAAAAGCATAAAATTTATAAATTTTTAAAATATAAGTGTTACTGGAAAATCAGACAGTCAAGGTGACGGGTACGTTTGTATCCCTCGGAGGGTTAAAGAAACCCAATTATGTATTATAAAATTTTTTATAACAAACAAAATAATATAAATTTGAAATATTTTTGCCAGAAAATGCAATGAAAACTTAATAAAACAAATAAAAACTTAAATAAAACAAATTTCTTTTTGATTACAAAACAAAAACATCTTTTTGCTGCAAACTACTTTTCATGGAACATAAATTCTGTTACTAGAAAACAACAAACTGATTAAGAGATATAAATAATTTTTATAGAAATGTTTAGTAGCTAGAAAACAAAAAGATTGTTATAATTTTTACCCAATTTAAATTAAACACAATGTCACCTTAAAATTCTGTCCATAGTAATATCCACAGATAGGTAGTAATGAGGAATAGTTTGCTTTGACTGAACTAAGCGCCGAGCAATAACCTGTAAATGAAACGATGACAGGATATATTCATACCGATGATCAAACTCAATAGAATTTTTTTTGTTAATTTAATATAAGAAATTAGTCACTGAAACATTTTTTAAGAGCTAATGAAGAATGTTGGTTATAAAATGCATACATATAGGATGTTATTTGTTGGTTATAAATGTAAATAAAAAAGAAATGCATATCTTTAGGAATATAAGGGGTAAGCATGTAAGAATGCAGCAACTTTCAAAAGGTGAATTTTAAACCTTGTGTGCTTTGACAATAATAAGTTAAAAAAAAATAAGCGAAATGAAAAAATAGTGTGCAAAAACCCTATTGTTTGTTTTAAGGGCTGCATAAAAAAAATTTTCGTATTCCAGTCCCCGGGGGTTGGGGTTTTTTCCCCGTTTAAAAAAAAAATTGTGCAGAGTAACAAAAAAATTAAAAAAAATTTTTTGACTCCCCTTTTTTTTTTTTTAAAAACTTTTTTAAAATTTTACTGTTTTTTAAATCCCCAAAAAGGTCCAAATAAAAAAATTGGACTTCTAAAAATTTTAGACAATCACAAAAAAAAAACCTATTTTGAACAGGCTTTCGTGAGCAAACTTTTAAAAATTTAAAAAGTTTAAATTTTGGGTTTTTAAAGTGGGGGCATCTAAAAATAAAAATGCAATTAACTTCAAAAAAAGCCAGCATACCTGTCGAAAATTTTTGTCATGGCAATATCTGTGTATTGCCCCAAAGGGTTTCGAACTAGGTGACCCCAGCCGCAGCTGGGCTCCCCCCCCCAAAACCCTGTGTCTGATTCGTCCACCAGGCCCCGATCCCGTAGCCCTTTTTTAAAAAAAAATATTATAATTTTTTTTTTAAAAATTAAATTTCATTTCAGGAGTTGTAAGGCAGTATACTGAAGAGGAGTTAAAGAGAGGAAAGTTTTTATAAAAAGGGGCCAAGGCATTTCTAGTTTGACTAAAATTAATGTTCAAAAATTTTGGTTAAAAAACCAAAAAACCCCCTTATTTTATAAGTCTTTTTTTATGGCAAAAAATTTTAATCTTGAAAATTAAACGGTATATTCTACAAAAAAATTAAGAGCGAAAAAAAGTTAAACTCCCCCAAAAACTCCCTTTTTCTTTTGGGGTGCTAAGCTTTTTTTGGGGCGTTTTTAAAAGATTTTTTTAAAAATTAATTAAAGGGGTTTGCACAGGAAAACTACATAATCATGTTTTTCAAGGTGTTATTTTTTTTAGAAAAATTTAAAAACCCCTTTAGTAGTTTAAATTGATAGGCATAAAAAAAAACCCCTTAAAAAAAATAAAAACCGAGGGGATATAAAAACCACTCTCCCCGGTATACTATCAGGAGTGGAAGGAATAGTTTCGATTTGAGTCATTATTTACCCAAAACCCAAAAAAGATAGTAAAAGGGGCCATTTTGGGGTTTTTTTTTTTTGGTGGGTTAGCCCTTTAAAAGGGGGTTAAAAAAAAAAAGGGGCTGTGTTTTTATTTTTTCCGGATCATAAAAAAATGGTTTTTTTAGAGTTTTTATTAAGTTAAAAAAATTTTTTAGGGGTTAAATTTAAAATATGTAAAAATCTATTTTTAAGCTTTTTTTATTTTAAAATTTATATCATTTTCAACAGAAAAAAAATTTAAATTTTAAATTTTAAAAAAAAAGAAAAGGTTAAATTTTAAAAAACTTAAAAAAAAAAAACCCCCTTTTCCTTGGTAATTAAAACCCCTTTCCCGGGGAAGTTTCAAGGGAAAAAAACTGGGAGTTCCTGTTTATGGCTAACCCGATTTTTTGGGGGGGAAAAAAATTGAAACAAGCCCAGCATTTAAACTTCAAAAGAAAATCAACTATTTTTCCCAATATTTTTCCCAAAAAATTTAAAAAAATTAATACTTGTTTTTTTTCGAAGAAAAAATTTTAATTAAACAAAAGGGGAAAAAATCCGAAAAATTTTTAAAAAAGGAAAAATTTTAAAAATTAAAA
>JAFNEN010002631.1:0-14296 GCA_019343175.1 Oedothorax gibbosus
TAGAAGGTTTTTTCATCACCCTATGCTGTGAATTTATATATGGTGTAACATTAATGGACAAGTTGCATGAAACGCGAAATTCATAATATATGAGTTTTTCTGGTACATTAGAAGCTGCAGATTCCGAATGTAAGGTTAAATATTCACAAATATGTTTAATTTCAACAAAAAATGCATATGAAATTTGCCGAAAATGTACGTCACTGAAAACAGCTCTGACGTCAACTGTTATGTTTTTGGCGATGTTTCGATCTATGCTGTAATACACTTTATAAAATAGTAAACCTTACAATTTCTGCGAAACCTCATTAAAAGAAGACAATATTATTTGTAACCAGTTAATATCAAGGAAGTTAAACAGCTTGTTCCAAGTTTGGTTGTTAGTTAAAATACACACACTAGAGCGCGTATGAGCTATTGCAGAACTATTGACTGTTGGATCTGATCGGAATAGTCGAGTGAAATCGTTCAACGTTTGAAGAAATTAACTGGAATGAACATGACATGTTTCTGTAAAATAGCATAACTTTTTTAAGAGTTTGATAAGGATGAAAGCACGTTTCACAGTTTCAAAAGCGATACAGTGAAACGTGATACGAAATAACACGCCAAGAACAACAAAAAAAAAAAGCCAACCGTGACGTCATCTGTTATGCTAAGAGAGGTTTAACAGGAGTGACGTATAATTAACTTTAAAAATGAATTTAAAAATAAATACATCTTTAAAACCAGAAATACTTGAGTTTTAGAGGTTTTTTAATATGCTTAATCGAATAAATATGTTTGTGGAAAACGCTGTAATTATCCATTGTGGGGTACCGGTGACAATATTTGCTTTACTGGAAACGATTGGATTCATAATTCTTCCCTTTGTAACTGTTATTGTAGTAAGTAGTTCAAGTGATTATGTAAGACGTAAAAACATCAAAATTCTGTAAAACAAACTTTACAAACAACAAGGTGTAAAAAGTAGTCACAAAATGTGCATTCCAATAGTTGTGAGATATTGTAAAGTTTTTCACAGATCATTAAAGTTTGAAACAGAGCATTGAAGTCTTTCATTTGTTACTAAATATTTTATATATAATATTTTATAAAATATTTTATATATTTTATATAATTCTTACTATTAATTCTTATATTAATTAACTTATTATAATTATTATACTCTTTGTTCACAATTGTATGTAAATTTGTTTTTTCAGCATTTTCCTATTAGGTTTATCTTCCGAATAAAAAACACAACCATTTGCTAAAAAGAGGATGTCGGGCAGGTCAGAATAATCATGTGAATATGAAAAAGTGAAAGTGATTGGTGTAGAAACCGACCGAACTACAGGGTGGTGCAAATAAAATTGGCCCCGTCATGGAATTAAGAATAAGGTAGAATTGTTGCCGAGTCAAAAAACAATTCAAAAACAGGTTTGCTAAATGAAGCTATTTATCGCTTCAATATTAAGCCCAAATAAACGCTTGGCGAAATAGTTGCAGACATCTACGCTATGGTTTGACAAGCTAGTTGGAATGCAATATAAACTGAAGGTTTGTACAGCTGTGAAAAAAAGTTCCCACTAGTGATTATTTCGGCCGTTATTTATCCTAGAGAATCGGACATTTCTGTCTTTGTTAATACAAAACCTAAATTGATTGCAAAAGACAAAAAAATTACATAACTTTTTTAAAAAAAATTACATTCTTCACCTGAGCATCGGTCAACTCACCCTTATGCGCTAAAAGATCTAAACTCGCCAATACTCCATGAGTAGCTCTAATTTGATCCTAATTTACTCCAACCAATGCAAAAACTGGTTTGCCAAGTAAAGCCATTGCACTCTTGAATAATCTTTTATTTCGACTTGAAGGCTTTCAGTCGGCTTCAATTATTTTTCTAGCCAAGCATCTCAATGCATTCCTATCGCTAAGACGGGGCCACTTTTATTTGCGCCACCCTGTATTTATCGTTAAGTTACATTTTAACAAAAATATGAAGAAAAATAACTAATTTAACAAAAATATGAACCCAAAATTATGAAGATTTTAACAAGTTAGTTAAATTTCGGCAAAAATTTTAGAAATAAGTTGTCTCGAAACTAAAGTTGTAAAAGTAATTTATAAAGTAAGCATTTGTCTCATCAATACAATACAGATTATTAATTTGTATAAATAAGTTATCTACTTTAATTTTTTTTAAAGTTAGGATTTAAGTTAATGCTTAATCTAAATTTAAAAGATTTAATTTTAGTTTTAGGAGACGCTATAAGGTGGAAAAATGGTTTAACAGAGAAACACGTAGTTTTATATCTTTTAGACTGATATTTATAATATTCATAAGGATTTTTAAGCGGATAAAAACTTAAAGTTTAAAAAATAGTTCTTAAAGCAGTTTCGTTATATTTTACGGTGGATCTTAGGCGCATTTTATTTAATACACTAACAATATGTTCACAAGTGAAATTTTTGTACAAATATTATGTTATATTATTTTATAAGTTTAATGGCCCAAGTCAAAGTTAAAACAAAGGCCAGGCTCGACCTTCGTCGTTTTAGCTTGTTCCACTCAATGCCGGTTCGACAAAATCGAATTTTTTAAAAAAATCCTTTTCTGTTTCAAAACATATATGATTGTACATGAGCTTAGAATCTGTGGAAGGATACACAGATTTTCACAGCGGTCTGTGGAACGTTCCCACTAATCTGTAGTTTAGAAAATTTTTCTTCAAAAGTGGTGCAAACTTACATCGAAAAGTCATGGAGGAAAAATCACTAAAAACGTTGAAAATCATGACTTGAAAATTCGTACTCACACGCGTGTTTTACTTCTTGATGTCATTTTTAAAAAAATGACACCGTTAACTGTTAAGTGTAAAAAAGCAAGCAATGCATTCATCAATAAATTGTAGTTGCGAACATTTTCAGACATGCAGAAATTCCATATCATTGTGTAAACTAACAAAAGGCGATTCAAGTAGAACATAAAAGGGATATTAGGAATAGTGCCATTTTAAAAGCAGAATTTACAAATTTCAAATTTTTTTTGTATAAAAAAAAGTAAAAGTGTTTTTAACTCCAAATTGGGTGTGAATGAAGAAAAACAATAGGGGGGAGGTCAAGAAAGACTACCTTAGGTCTAAAAATTTGTTTAACTTTTTTTGAAATTAGTCTAGAAAGAGTGTTTTAATGAGCATAAAAATAGGAAATATAACAACGTTCATTTGAAATTTATGCAATCAAAAGTTAAACCAATTTAATTTAAATAAACGTAAATCACACAAAGTCATTAACGAAACCTATGTATTCATGTTTTCATTATATTAGATTCACATTGTAAAAATAAATTTTTAATTAAAAAAATAAGTTTAAAAAAAGATCTTTCCTCTAATTGGGAAAAATATATTGCTGAAACCGATGGCCGTACTTTAAAGTGAAATAAAAACACTGCATTATTATATTTTTGTGAATTAAAAGCTCTTAAGTAACGTAAATCTTAAGTTTAAAAATTAAAAAACGGATCTTATAAAAATATCTTTTGTGCTATTGATAGTGATTAATTTGGCTATATCAGCTTACAATTTTGATTAAAATTATATTTCATTAAATGTTTAAAGTTATTCTAATTTGTTTATTATTAAATTATTTTGGATTAAAATAAATTTCATCATAATGAGTTGTATATGCTTTTGAAATTGTACTGTCTATTTTACTCTGGCAGGGTATAGCAGGTCAACTACCGTACCTAAAAAATTACCTTGAACCATTTATCCAAACACTGAATAATTACAGCTAATAAAACAATATAAAATATTGAGTATTTCAAGAGAAAATTTGACAATGCCATTTCAACTTTCACTTTACGTTTATAACGTAAAAAGTGGACTATTTTATAAAGACTGTATTCGTTTGTCTGTCCGTCACTGCCTCATTATTTCAAATTGTAGAAATTAAAAGTATACATAATTATAAATGGGAATTGGAGACAAGAAACAAGAAGTGCTGAAAAAATAACACTTTTGTCCTCCCATTAGTTTGGTTAACTACTCTATTTAAAAAAATTATAAGAAAATTTGATATTGGATTATAACTATTAAGCAATTTTCTGTGTAAATTTTTGGAACGCAATGCTTTAATTTGTTATTTAATGGTAAACTGTTAAAAATGAAGATCTCAAAAATGGGCGATAGGACGTTTAAATTTTATTATGAGAAAAATATTCTCTAAAACGAATACTTGAAATGTCAATTTTGAGATCATGCATGTTTTTAATATTCAACAACTTCAAGTAGAAAATTGTGTAATCAACAATTTATATCGGATTTTTCATTATTGATTTCGATTGGGATTTACATTAATAATATCAAATATCTATTGCATAGATGTATGTACGTACATAAAATACAATTTTAAATTTTTTAATTAAGAAAAATCTAAATAAAAACTTGTGTGTTTTGTCACCACAGTTATTTTTTTCGACGTATGGATACAGGTGTACTGAAATTTGTCCAGTCCGGGTGAAAATATAGAGTTAGTATGAAACAGTGTTGGGCAAATTTTAATTGCAAGAACAATTAAAGATTAACAATTAATTAATTGGTAAATGTAAAAAACAACTAACAATTAATCAATTGAAATTGTGGAAAATTACAATTAGCAATTATTTAATTGTTAACTGTAGTAGTAACAATTAATAAAATTTTCCATTGTTTTGTTAATTTTAATTAAAAATAACAATTAACCACTTTTTTATTCGTCTTAAGTCTAAAACTTACAGCTTAATTTTCCTAAATCTTTACTCATTTCGTTTTAATACATAAAGTTAATTGTTAGTTTTAATTGTTTCATAAAAAACTAAAAAAGTTAATTGCAATTATTTTAATCGTGAGTTACAATTGACATACGTTAATTAAATTAATTTAATTGAAAGGTGCAATTAAAAGTTCAATTGCATGCGATTAATTTAATTGTAATTAATTTAATTGCAATTACTTTTTTAGTCAATTAACAAGATAATTGACAAATTAATTGATTAATACCCAACACTGGTATGAAGCTATAAAAAAATCAAGGGCGGCATTTTAAAGAATTGCATCATATGAAAAAAAATCAACACACGGCCCTGAACGGTACTATGCGTTTTTGTTAAGGACTACATTGTCGTAATACGATTATAAATTCCTCTTTTCAAACATTTAATAATGGATTCATGTTTAATAAATGAAGCAAAGTGGAAAATCTTAAATTTCGTGCAACAACGACGCTTTGCAACAACAAACAAATCTTTTTAAGTTTACGTATTGCCACTTCTTTATAAAGAAATTTATGTTCACAATAATTTAAAAGTCAAGAATTTGCAGTTATTTCGACTTTTATCTGAAACATGTCAGATAATTCTAGTTTTTGCTAATTACAACTAGTTTTAACCAATGTAATTGGTCGAAACTAATATTAGCTAAGGAGGTCTAGTTTGTGGAAACTAGTTTTAACTAATGGCCTCAGTTAAAACTAGTTCTCACTAGTTAATTCTAGTTTTAGTTGATTTCGGGTTTTAAGGGTAACATATACACGTGCAAGACGGTTTGAAAACTTTAACTTGCAAACAACTTGCTCAAGTTTTCTTGCTCGTGGACACTAACCTTAACGTGGAGTTAGAGGGTTGTTTGGGCTTACTAGGGTTGCCTTTCTACTTTCTGGATGCTTTACTTTTTTTCGTGCTGAGCCACGGCCTACTCAACTACTAAGGCCAAAGAAGCTCTCCCAAACACGCTCGGGGACGGAAATTTTGACGTCATAGTTCCGAGTGACGTTGTTCCGAAGATGAAGATAACCTGTCTCAAAACCTGTTCGGAACACACTCGTTCACGGCTGACCACATTTTTAAGGTTCCGAATGCGTCCGAACTAGTTTCTCGATCTTCGGCACTCGGAACAGTGACGTCAAAAATTCCGTCTACGCTCATTCTGGGAAAGCTTCTCTGGCCTTGCTATTGAAGTTGGCCGTGGCTGAGCATCTCCATCTTCTTCTTAATTCTATGATTTTATACAGGGTGGCGCAAATAAAAGTGGCCCGGCCGTGGAGGTATGAATAAGATAGAAATGCTGTCAATTCAAAAATCAATGCAAATACAGGTTTGCTAAGGGAAGTTGATCACTTTAGTATTAAGCAATCATACAAACGATTGGTGAATTAGAGCACTGATCTTATCAACTCACACCTACACAGCCTGCACTACGATCTGAACTCGCCAATAGTCCATAGGTAGCTCTAGTCTAGTAACCAACCAATGAAAAAACAAGTTAGCCAAGTGAAGCTATTCAATGCTGGAATAACTTATGAATTCGACTTGGCGGCTTTCAGGAGGCTTCGATAGTTTTTCTCGACAATCATCTCCCTGCATTCGTAGCTCCATGTCGGGGCCACTTTTATTTGTGATGCCCTGTGAAATGCAAATTACATGAAATACGTTGGCTCTTCTATGGAGTTTATTCATGACATTTATTTTTTCGATAATTTTTGCACGTGCTCATGAATTAACCTCGGTTTGCAGTTAGTGATGCATAACCGGCACTATATTATAACCTTGCTTTCATATTAAAATTCTATTCACATATTGCTCAGATATTACGGTATGTTTTTCATAAGTGAAAGCATATTCGTTTAACCGCCTGTAGTATTCATTTGGATTTCACTAAAAAGATTCTCTCAATATAGGTAAGTCACAATTAATGTTATGTATAATTAGGGTGGCAGACGTACTTATTCCATTTCGCAGTACAGTATACTTTGTTATTCAATTAGCTAGCTATAAATAAATTATTTAGCAAATAGTCTCCGTTTATTTTTTTAATAATTTTTTCAAACAAAAGCAACGTAAAAAATACGTATTATGGAAATTTACTGATGATTTCATAGACGAAAGGTTAATCACAACAACATTAAATAATCACTAAAAATTTAATGAAACAAATATGGCCAGATCATGTATAATTAAACGTTTTGCAACGGTCGTTTTTTAATAGTAACCCTTCACTTACAAATACTTTCACATTAGATTTAAACATTTCAAATTAAACTTTACCTTGAAAAATACAAATAATTTTCAAAGCACATTTTCTCTTTCTTTGAATTGCTTCAGTTAATTGAAAGAGAATGAATTTTTTATTGTATTTTTACATTGTGTTGCGGACTTGAAAACGTTCTTTTGTCTATAAGTTATTATGGTTATAGTAAAATTCCTTAAAATATCGAATTCCAAATAAAAGTTTTATAACAAAAACAAATGTATTTATTTTTATGCTATTAAATGTTGGTGGGAAAATGACTGATGTCATATTTTTTGTCGTGGGGCCCAGGCCGTTTTTTAACTAAATCTAACCACCTTTAGAGTGACGAAAAACAACGTAATTATTAGCGCAAATGGTTTATTTGGTGAAATTGTACATGTTTCGGTAAGTCGAGGCTCACCTTCTTCAGCATTGTACACAAACAAACTGACAGTTCTAGCCATCGCGTTCACTGTCAGTTTGTTTGTGTACAATGCTGAAGAAGGTGAGCCTCGACTTACCAAAACATGTACAATTTCACCAAATAAACCATTTGCGCTAATAATTACGTTGTTTTTCTTCATTCTAATGTTTATTGGGCAAAGTCGAAGACATTTTCTAACCACTTTGTTTCCCTTAACTGTTTGCACATAACCCTCTGAGGAATACAGATGTATCATCCCATCACCTGACTGACAGGTTTTTTAGCAACACACATAATTTTTAAAAAAATATAAATTTAATAATTTTATTAAATTTTATAATTCAAAGCCCGGAGGGGCCATTTATAGCCATCTACTACAGAAATATAATTTTTAAAACATTTAAGAAATTAAATTTTTAGCTAATTTTTTTTAATTTAAATATCATGCAGTGAAAACAAGTATACACTTTAGCCAATTTGCTTATCTCTTAGAGGGTTTTAACAGTAACTTTTTGCGATTCAAGTGCTGCAATCCGCCCTCGATCAGAACAGAGCGAAAACTTCCAGAATCGGCAATTTTGTTTTCTCTAAAAAACATCAGTATCCAACATGGAGCATTATAATAGGATCCATTGAAGCCTAAACACTAGTTTGGGGCTGCGAGAATTTCCCCCCCCCCTTAAAAACATCAGTTCCAGTCATTTATAGAAAATTTTTCAAAAAATGAGAAATTTTAAAAATTCTTGAAAACTTCAAAAATGCAGATAAAAATTTCAAAACAACTTTAAAACTCGTAAAAAGGTGACGGGTGAAAAAAAGTTAACAAAAACACATTTAATTTAGCCAGGGGCGTGAATCGAATCTGGGACAGTTTGAACTTAAACCAGAAGGGTAGCGTGCCTTGGCGGGGCCCCGTAAAAAAATTTGTTTGGGGGCCTTTAGGAAGGGTAAAGATTTCTTACAAAGGAAAAAAAAATTGCATAAAATTAAAAGAAATTTTTATTCATAATAATGATCTATCTGTCACATTTTTTTAAATTTTTACAAACAATTCAAATTAAATATACACTCTCTTTGCCTTTTTTTCGGCAAATAGATTTATTAAATCATTTATAGCTGATGATGACTTTAGTTTTTCTAGAGTTTCTGCCTCTATGGATAATAGTGACAGGTCTGACAGGCGTTCCTGTCCCATTGAAGTTCTTAGGTAAATTTTTTTATCAGTTTTAATTTTGAAAAACTTCTTTCAGCAGTTGCGGTTGTGTAACTGGAAGGGTCAAGAATAAAAAGCATGCTGTTATTACCACGGGAAAACTGGATGCAAGACTATTGAATTTGATCAGCAATAATTAAATGAGTTTCTTAATGAAATGAATTTTTTAAATTTCAGATTTTAAGCATGTTTTTAGAGTGGTCATAAAAATTAACTGAGATGTCTTTACTGTATATCTAGCCGGACAGTTTTCCGGAAGCGTTTAATATCTCTTCGTTTGAAGAAGACAGGAGTTTCTCCGGTTGTAATATTTCGAACATATACTACTCTCAGATCGCAAAGGCTCTGAAATCTTTGTTTAGTTTGAGAAATTATTATATCTAAACAGCAATAGTGTAGCATTGACTTTAAAATAGGATTCTGGGTCTGAAATTCTCTCATCTTGTGATAATTCATAAAAAAACCGCTTCGTTATCTTTCGTCTTTTGTTTTTAAAAACTGTTTTTTACCCTCCACTCTTTTGCTAAATCTTTGGTCTCATTTAGCAAACTATTGAATGAATTTTGATTCCTTAATTCGCACAGTCTATTCAAAAGATTACTTAATAAAATACTAGTTTTCTGTAAGTCATTATTTTCTTGCTGTAGAGCTTTAGAAACAGGATTAATGATTTCAAATAGCGAAGAACAAAATGTGACAAGCACTAAGAAATCATAACTCTCTAAAATGTTAATTATATTTTTACATTCTTCACGTTCATCTTTTTTTTCGAAATTAAATTTAGTTGGTACAAAGTTTTCATGATTAATAAATAATTTTTCTTTACCGCTAATAAAGCGTCGTTCCTTGAAGACCATCTGGTAGGACATATCTTTTTAAGGGTAATTAAATATTTTTCAGATGAATCGTCACTTAACATTGCGCCCAGCGTTGTATACTACTACCAAAAAAATTATTATTGTGGGATTCCCCCGTGTAAGTAAATGACTTAAACGGGGAAATCCCGCAGCCCGCGATAACCGATGTAAATTGTTGCCAACTTTTGAACGCACGCTTTACGCGGGAAAAAAATGAAATTTTTTTTTTTACTTTTGTCATTTGTGAAATAAAAAAAAATTGGGAAGTTTTTATTAATTTTTGCTTGCGCACGTTGGGGGTATAATTGATATATACCTTATAATTGATACCCGTATAATTGATACGGCAGATACGGCGGTAGCCACGCCTCTGACTTAAACACTTACTCTACCTCTACAGTATGCAAACAGTACATTGACATACAAACCATTCTAAATGACGTCCTTTCCTCTCCGGGCTTAGCCACGGCCTACTCAACTACTAAGGCCGAAGAAGCTTTCCCAAACGCGCTCGGGGACGGAAATTTTGACGCCATAGTTCCGAGTGGCGTTGTTCCAAAGATGAAGGCAACCTGTCTCGAAACCTGTTCGGAACCATTCGTCACGGCGGATTCGAAGCCGAAATGAAACGGATGAAGGATCAGTTGGATGCAGATTTATTGTTGATTGCTCCTAAGGAGACGAATGTTGTACCGCAAGTTGTGGCTAACATCCCCACATCCAACCAGTTCCAAGCCTTGGTCGAGTCCATGGAGCTGTCGTCTGATGCCCAATCCCCGGCGACAGGAACTGTAACCCCGGATGCCCCATTCCCGGAGGGAAGCCCGGATGCCCGGTCCCAGGAGGGAAGCATGGATGTCCCGGCGGCCAAGAAGATCAAGCCAAATTCGGATGCCCAATTCCCGGAGGCGGTTGATTCTAAGACCCCTGATGCCCAATTCCAGGCGGCACCCAAGCCAAACCCGATTCTCTTCCTCGGAGGAGATATTGGCGATGCTATAGCCCACGCGTTCGCGATGCAGTGGGAGGCAATATTGGCTGCAAACCTTTTCACAAGTTCGTGAAGCTCTATCCGCAAACAATTGAGGAGGAAGCTAAGATCCTGGCCATACTTGCCGATGCTAAGGCAGGATTCTTTCGTCATTCTCATCGCAAACGCTCAATCCTCAAAACGGTAGTCAAGAGCCTGCCCTGCGGTACCATCACTGCCGCTAGCAACCATCACTGGCTAGCAACCATCACTGCCGCGCTCGCCGCGAAGGGTTACATCACTGACAGAGTAGCCAAGATGACCAGGGCTCGTACCAAAGCCCCTCTACCGATGTTCCAAGTCCTAGTTGTCCGGACTGGAAACTTCAAAGAGATCTACAAAAAATGCAGCCTTCTGGGTAAGAAGGTAAACTTCGAGCCGTACAGAAAGGTCTCTCGCATACCACAGTGCTACAACTGCCAAAATCATGGGCATGTTAGTAGCCAATGCCACATGGGCGCTAGATGTCGGTACTGCGGCCTCGGCCACGATTCCCGTACCTGCCCCACCCGTGCTGATTCCAACGCCCACTGCTGTGCCAACTGCGGTGGCCCCCACCTTAGCTCCTCCGTGACCTGCCCGGAGCGACCAAAGCTTCCCAAAAGGGAGCTTCTCGAGCGTGCCGCCAGGCGGCAGCACCCTAAGCCCCGCCTCCAGACTGCAGAAGATCCTGCATCGCTATTGGAGGCCCTCACGTCCGTGAGAGACGCTATTGCAGACGTCTTCGGGGACATTCCCACTTTTATCAAAAAGGCAGAGGCTCTTTCATCAGCCACCACCAAAGTCGACAAGATGTTGGCTCTATTCAGCATCATCGAGCCTTAGAAAGCGGACTTTCGAGTCCAAGACTATTCCAGTTCCAAGTTATCACCTTTACGGTACGTTTTCGATGAAGAAGAAAGGGCGCTTCGCGCCGATGCTCATCTATTTAGTCTAGATTTCAGCATAGTAAAAATAAGATTCACTCTAAGGCAATTTTAATAAATAAATTGGCCCTAAATTCCTCATTCTTGCCTTTTTAAATGCTTAAAAATTTAATCTTAACTTTTATTTGACAAATGAAGATTCGAAAAACTATAGTTGCAATTTATTCAAAAGTTATGATCTCCCCAAAAAAATTTCCTTAAATTTTGGTTAAAAATTAAAAAAAAATCCCTGCTTTTCACCATTTCATTCTGGATGCATAATAAGTCTACTTTACAAATTTTAAATTTTTTGAATAAAAAATAAAAAGTTGCGAATTGAATGGGTTAATACCTTTAATACTTTCAATAGTAAACTCAATGTGTGTTTCTAGTTTCAGCATTCATTCGTACAACACCGGCGATGCATACATACCTCATAATCATCCTACTTCTATGTATGATGCCTTACACACTGGCCTTCAACCTACCAATCAGAGGAATCACAGAAGAAGTCCTCCACAGCCCTCGTCCTCCATCCAAAGCTAACGCTCACGTCCGGGTCAAACGTCGGCGCAAGATAAACATCCCAGTTGGCGTTCGCGCGCCATTGTGCGACAAATTCGGGTGCAAGAAACGGACCCAAGCGCCATCTAATTCTTGCGGGAAAGGAAGGATTTTTGATAAAAGGACCAGGACATGCCGAAAGGTTCGAGGCTGAATATTTAGGTAAGAGGAAAGAGTAACGTTATTAACAAAGTTGCACATTAAGTGTAATTAATCACGAAAAATATATTATAAACTCAGATTAGTAATTAAAATGTTAAAATGACAGCTATTGAATAATTTTAACCCTAAGAACTATTAGAAGTAGCGCCTATTAACGCCATCGTCCGTCCGTCCTGGAACTAACGCCAACGTCCGCGTCGGGCGTCAGCGTCAGATTAATGTCCCAGTAGGCGTTCGCGCACCATTGTGCGACAAATTCGGGTGCAAGAACCAGACCCAAGCACCATCTTATTCTCGTGGAAGTGGAAGGAGGTTTGATAAAAAAAAAAAGACCAGGACATGCCGAAAGGGTCTAGTCTGAATATTTAGGTAAGAAGAACCAGTGTATGTCCGAGTACATTTTAAGAAAAACTCTTTTTTTTATTTTACTAGGGGCTTCGCCCCTAGGCTCGCACCCTTGTATGGCTGTGCAATCTCCGAAGGCTCTACTGCTTGCTATATCAGTAAAAAAAATTGCATTTGTCCTATAAAAATTTTGTCGGAGAGATCAAAAAGTCTTACTGTAAACTAAGAAAAAAAATCCCATAACTTAAAAACCGTGGTCAAATTAATTATAATATTTTGCCAATTTGTTGATAAATAAAAAATCTTTAGAATACTACAAATTCAGAAACTTTTATAAGACCGATTTTTTTTAAATTCGGCCAAAAATGCCTTTTTTTAAAATATTTTTTAATTAAAAAACTAATTTGAATTTTTAAAATGAAATTTGTGGACATGAAATTTATATCATTTTCTACATTCAGTAAAAAAATTGGAGAAAATTGGAGAGTTTAAAAAGTCTGACTGTAAATTAAAAAAATATAAAATTGAAAAAACCCATAATTTAAAACCCGTTGTCAAATTGATTATAATAATTTGCCAATTTGTTGATAAATAAAAAATCTATAAAATACTACAAATTCAGAAACTTGTATGAGACCGAATTTTTTTTTCGAATTTCGGCAAAAAAAATGCCTTTTTTGCCTTTTTAAAAATATTTTTTAATTAAAAAACTAATTTGAATTTTTTATAAAAATTTGCGGACATGAAATTTATATCATTTTTTACATTCAGTAAAAAAATTGGAGAAATTTGGTAAAAATTGTGTCGTAGAGATCAAAAAGTCTGACTGTAAACTAAAAAAAAAAAAAAAAATTAAAAACTCATAACGTCAAATTGATTATAATTTTTGCCAATTTGTTGATAAATAAAAAATCTATAAAATACTACAAATTCAGAAACTTTTATTAGACCGAATTTTTTTAATATCGAATTTAGGCAAAAAACGCTTAATTTTTTTAAATTTTTTAATTAAAAAACTAATTAGAATTTTTTAAAGATATTTTGTGGACATGAAACTTAGACCAATTGAGACATTCAGTAAAAAAATTAGAGTTGTACTATGAAAATTGCGTCGTACGGATAAAAAAAAGCTTACTCTTTTTTAATATAGAGAGACAACAAAAGGGGTTGGAGAGCCCACTTTTTAAGGCGCTCGCCTTGCATGCGGAAGGTCCCAGGTTCGGGTCCGTGCATCGCCAAAGTAGCTGCCGACCTATAAATGGCCCGTGCAGCCCTAAAAAAATGTCCAACGAATAATACCCCGTGTAGAAGGAGTGCACGTTAAAAATGCTCCGAACTCCCAACACAGCGTACGATGTCGCCCTTAACATTTGTGTTGGGTGCTTACTCAGGTTACGGCTCGTCACTTGACTGTGGTTCTAAATTACGACGCCCGTCGAAAATAGCCCTCGTGTAGCTCTAGTGCGACGATAATTCAAACAAACCTAGATTGTACAACAAAAGGTGTTAGGAACCCGGCTGCCAAGTAAAAAGTGCTAACTACTGTTATTAAATATGTAACATTTTGTAATGCTGGTGGCGCCAAATGGCAAAAACATTTGAAACTACAAAGATTAAAAAAAGTAGTCAAACATGAACCCCCGTTGGAGGATCCGACGAATTCTGGTAACTAGCAGCATACTACTTTACCACTGGGCCTCTGAGACGTTACTGTTTGTTTAGTTTAGTTTGAATTATCGTTGCACTTGAGCTACACGAGGGC